>ML677363.1:25090533-25156223 GCA_007922305.1 Dermatemys mawii | reverse complement strand
CACCAACGGCTCTGCTAGTTGACATACGGACAGCTCTGCCGCACCAGCCACTCCGCAGCACCAACAACTCCGCTAGCCGTCCTGCTAGCCGACACGCAGACTGCTTTGCTGCACCAGCCACGCTGCACTTTTTTCCAGCCCCCCTACTTAAGACAGTGCTCAGTGATTTCTTTAGCTCTTAGGTGATTTCAGCTCTTAAGTGATTTCAGCTCACAGTAGGGGAGCCTTAGTGCAGGTGCACCAGCAAGCCCAAAGCAATTTTCAGCTCAGCAACCTGGAACCAGGCTCCTAATGGAAGCAAGATTCAATTCTGACATTCCACAGTGGAGAGAGGGAGGGTGCAATAGGCCTGGGAGGCCCTCAGACAGATCCCTCACCAAAAGGTATAGGTGCTTGTCCACTACCTCTCTCAATCTCACAGTGTTCTGAAAACGCATGGCCCTTGCCCAGTGAGTGCTACCTAGATGATGGCGAGTCTCTCCATCATAACACGGGCCAAGCACATGTCCATAGTCCTTCATTCACATAATCACAGTAACATCACTTTATCATTCCTGCCCCAATAACATAGAAACTGGGGCTCTCTCATCAGCCGAAGTGGCCATGTGGGCTGCTGTGGGCTCAGGCTAGGCGCAGTGAGTGTGTCTATGCAAATTGACCAGCCCCAGACTTATTTTGCAAGGCTCACTGCAATTCCCATAGTTCGCCACCAGATGTCAGAATATATCTCATTCCTGACACTGCTTACATCTATATACAGGCCATTGCAAATGTGACTCAGGGCCCAGCCGTATAATGGAGCTACTACATGAGTAAAATCTGCAGGGAATGGGCCCAAATCCTCATCAGCTACTGCTTTGATTCAGCTCATTTATATATCACATCGGATATCCACTACTGGCTCAATCCAGTAGACGGTAGGTATATCGGTACACAACACTATTTTTTTTTGCATATCTCCTGTAATAAGTCACTTCTGTACAAGTCAGATATCCAGTATAACAATGATTGCTGCTTCTCCTATTACATGGGGTTGCACAGAAGTTACTCTTACCTACTAAAACCCTGTGCTGCCTGTAGGTTTGGGTAGCAGGAAAAAGGGACATGTTAGGCCTTAAAGGGGCTGTCTCAGGGCTCCATTATTTCAAATCCTAGATTTTCCAAACTATGCAGAAGTTATGGGGGGGGGGGACTCATCTCTTGACTAAAACTAACAAATGGAGTCCTGCCTCCCTATTCTGTGCAGTGGAACTGAGGCAGTGCTGCTGTGAAAAGGCCCTCAGCACCCATAGAGGAATGGAGCCGGTTTTACCTTCAGCATCAAATTTTTCTCCCAGTTAGGTCTGCCACAAAATCCATTCAAATGTATGGAAAGACTTCCACATCCAACAGGCTTTGTATTATGTGCTTACAATGGCATAAATGTGGAGTAACTCCTATTAAATCATTTGAGCTACGCCCAGATAACTAGAGTCCTGCGCAGATACAAAATTTATATCCCCAGATACAGATACCCGCAGCTATAAATCGGTATCAGCAGAACCACAGGATCTCCCGGGAACCGCAGCGGCGAAAGGAGGGAAACATGGGGCCACGACTCCCAGATTTATATCTGTGGATAGCCGTATCTGTAGATATAATTTGTATCTGCGCAGGGCTCTAGAGGTAATAGAGCAGAATTTGAACATAAGAACAGCCATACTGGGTCAGACCAAAGGTCTATCTAGCCCCATATGCTATCTTCCAACAGTGGCTAATGCCAGGTGCTTCAGAGGGAATGAACAGAGCAGGTAATCATCAAGTGATCCATCCCCTATTGTCCATTCCCCGCTCCTGGCAAACAAGAGGCTAGGGCCACCATCCCTGCCCATCCTGGCTAATAGCCATCGATGGACCTATCCTCCATGAATTTATCTAAATTCTTTTTTGAACCCTGTTATAGTCTTGGCCCTCACAACATCCTGTGGCAAAGAGTTCCACGGGTTGACTGTGTGTTGTTTGTTTTAAACCTGCTGCCTTTTTATTTCATTTAGCTCTAAATAACTCATTTCTAGGTACAGGGCTGAAGTTTTTAGTTCTACTATGTTTTTCATCACATATTCCACAGAAGTTAGAGATGCTTCTATACTTACCTATCAGAAAGAGAAAAGGTTTTATTTATTTTGATTAATAAAGACTTGCTTGGATAATGGTATTTGTAGCACTTGCAAATTTGAAACTACTGTAAATCTCCAAAGCTCCCCTCCTTTAAGTCTTTAAAAGCTCCAGGAGATTTTCAGTCACTTTAGATCTTGGGTAATGCAATTCACCATAAATCCCAGTGCAGCTAGGAAGCATTAAACACATTTGGTGTGCTAAAAATTTCTCGTAAATGGACAGCTATCATGTTTTCCACTATAGAAACTCCACTCATATCTGTTGTCAACTTCATGGGGGGGTGGGGAGGGTTGGCCTTTATGATGTTATAAAGTGTTCTTGAAGCATTACAAAAGCAAAAATCATCATTTTCCGCAGGTGTCATTTCCTCTGCCCAACTAAGCTTTTAATGTTTTCAGTAATGCTGATTTATTGGGATTGCCTAGGGAGGCAGTGCTCAGAAGCATCTTGACTCATAAAATCTCACTGACAGAGAATAACTTTTACATCTTTCAAACCGTCCAATGTGAAAGATTTTTTTCATTACAATGACAGTGCTTAGAGATTTTCAGTGTAATAGGGAATGATAACTCCCTCGAGACTCAGGCTGTGTCTGGTTAGGAACCAGTGAATTTGACCATGTTCTTCAAGATGGATGAAATATTCTTGATCACGTAGTACAGAAACCAAGTAACTTGCCTATTTCTCTGCTTGAATTTAGAACAGGGGTGGACTAACTTTTTGACCTGAGGGCCACATCTGGAAATGGAAATTGTATGGCGGGCCATGAATGCCCAGGAAATTGAGGGTAGGATGCAGTAGGGAGTGAGGGCTACAGCTGGAGGTGCGGGCTCTGGGGTGGGGCTGGGAATGAGGAGTTTGGGGTACAGAAGTGTGCTCTGGGCTAGGTTTGAAGGGCAGTAGGAGGATCGGGGCAGGGGCAAGGGGTTGGGTCTCAGGAGGGTGTTCTCTGGCTGCAGGTGCAGGCTCTGGGGTGGGGCTGAGGGGCTTGGAGTGAAGGAGGATGCTCTGGGCTGGGATAGAGCGGTTCGGAGGGCAGGCAGGGAATCAGGGCTGGGGTAGGGAGTTGGGGCACAGAGGGGGATTCAGGCATGCAGGCTCCAGGCAGTGCTTACCTCAAGTAGCTCCCCGAAACAGCAGCAGCATGTTCCCCCTCCAGCTCCTACATAGAGGCACAGCCAGGAGGCACTGCACACTGCCCTGTCCATAGGCCCCGCCCCCACAGCACCCAGTGGCTGTGGTTCCCTGGCTGCCCCTACACATAGGAGCTGGAG
This sequence comes from Dermatemys mawii, assembly GCA_007922305.1. Lineage (NCBI taxonomy): Eukaryota > Metazoa > Chordata > Testudines > Dermatemydidae > Dermatemys > Dermatemys mawii. Next base: position 25,152,792 of record ML677363.1, on the reverse strand, counting down.
CCGCGCAGAGCGGGGCAAACCCCCAACCCTGCTCCCCAGCTGGAGAGCTGTAGCAGGGCAAGCCCCTCACCCCACTCCCTGGAGGGAGCTCCAGGGCCAGATTAAAAAGGTCTGATGGGCCAGCTGCGGCCCACGGGCTGTAGTTTGCCCACTCCTGATTTAGAACATATTGGTAGCGAAATCCTGGTCCCATTGCAGTCAAGGGCAAAATTGCTATTAATGTGAATGAGTCCACTATTTCACCCTAGAATTTTATCTGAACTGGGATATCTAAGAAAACTCTAGCTGAAACCACACCAGGTGTGAATGCTATTAAGGATCATAAGTGTAATAAACAATTTGCAAACTAAAAATGTAGTATGAACCATATCATGCTATTACTTTATAGACAGAAATCCTAATGGATTTCATTGAGGACTTCTGCTTTAAAAAATTACAGTTCAATGCGGCTTTGTAGTTGGAAAAATGGAGTACAACCGGGCAGTAGAATTTTAAGACATTTCCTCAACCAGTGTGACCTACTGGCTAAGGAGTAAATTCATGATTTTCTCCAGAAAGACAGCGGAGATAAGATAGCACCATTCCTTTCAGAATTCTTGGTGTTCACACTTAAGCACTATGTGGGACATCCTGTCTTCTGAGGAGTTATAACCTTGTGGGAAAAGCAGAGGTATAGAAAAATAAACCCATGCAAAGAGAGCCAGTCCTCTGGCTCCTGCCCTAAAGTATTTGCAAGAGAGATGACCATAAGCTTATTCAGGATCCTTTCCCCATACTCCGTATGGTTGCTAAATATGTGCAAAACACTCATTTCAGTATGTGTACCTCCTAGAGCTTATGCCATTTGGAGCATAACAGCTTGTTGAGCAATAAGAGGTGCCATTATCAAGGATGATCTGTGATATGTCCATTACTACTGGCAGAAAAGCAACAGTTACCTTACCACAAAATGAACTAATAGTCCCCTTTTAGTAGCCTGGCAGATCTCACAAACCACTTTAGACTTTGGGTAGAACTTCTGATGCGACTATCAATAGCTTACAAATTGGTTAATATAGGTGTGCATGTACTCATCTTGGTAACACAAATCATCCTCTTGTCAACCCATGAATTATGATCTAATCCTGGAAAGGATTTGAGATGAGCTTAATTCATATAGTGTGTATGAAATCGCTTTTAATAATTAAGAGTGATGCCAATATAGCTGAGCTGTCAATAGGAAAACATGCAGTCTAAACATTAATGTTAGGTAGGCTTGTCAATAAGTTAAGGCTTAATGAGGCTTATAATAGCATAACAGTTATAAGTTTCTTGGTATTAGTGATATAAGAGTTATCATGAGAAGTTTGACCTACAGTTATAAGATTTAGCAATAAATGCTTTTTGTAATAAATAAGTTAATGATTTAAAAAAAAACAAAGCTAATGGAAGTTTTGGGGATTTTTATTCTGCGTAACCCTGAGGTTAACCTCCTTAAATACATTATATTAATAATTATATTTCTCTCTGCTGCATCTGTGCCCAACCCCTTGCCTAGTTTCTCGTGCTCCATCCCATAAGGCAGCTATTGTTTTACATGCTACGGTTTAAAATAGCCATGTCAAATTCCAACAATCAATATTTAAAAGGTCACTCTGTCCTACCTCTGTTGTCCTAGACATATCCCCTCATTAGTGAATCTTTGCCGTTTTATTACACTTTTGTCAGTCAACCACCACAACTCCTTGAACTAGCCATAGCTTTTTCAGAAAAAAAGTTTAAATTGTCAAGAACACTCTGACCAGGGAAAACTACTACTTGTTTTTTCTTCAAATGTTCTAGAGAAAGGCACTCAGGAAGATTATTCATTTCTGATGTTACAGATAACTAAATAAATGAATGTGCAGTGATCACCATTAAAAAGTCAACATTCACTAGTGACTACCACCCCACAATACTTAAAATACTACAGTTAATCCCTTTTGAAGGAATAGGGAAATAACTGGCATCTCAGTTACCACAGCTTGGTAAATTAAATGTTGATTTGTTCAATGGTAACTACACATACTCTGGGATGAGTCAGGAGCACTATTCTGAGCCTTTGCAGTGGAGTAACGGGAGTAAAGAGTCCCCTTACTTCACTGAACAGGCTACACATCACATAAGACCCTGCACAGTAGGAGAGCAGATGCTGCTGGTCAGCTGTTCCACTTCCTTCTATGCAAGTGGATAAGGAGAGGGTGGAGCAAAGACCTTGCTCCCCATTCATCAGGCACCGCAACTGAGCTGCCATGGAGGGAGAAATAACCTGTGCCAACAAAAGAGCTGGAGCAGTTTGCTTCCTTCATTGAGCAAGCTCTGACCCTTACTCTGACTGGATCATAAAGTTGCAATCCAGCCCTTACCGCACTGGATCCAAAACCCATTAAAGAAACTGGGAGAATCCATTCACTTCAAAAGGCTTTGGATCAAGTGCTATAAGAATGAATGTACTATCTGTCAGTGGCACACATAGTTGAGAGGACACATCTAGTGGGATTCCACAGGGATCTGTCCTGCATCCAGTGCTATTCAATATTTTCATCAATTACTTGGATAATGGAATGAAGATTATGCTTATAAAATTTGCAGATGCCAAACAGAGGCATAGCAAGCACATTGAAGGACAGGATTACAATTCAAAATTACCTTGACAAATTGGAAAACTGGTCTGAAATCAATAAGATGAAATCCAATAAAGACAAGAACACAGTACTACAATTAGGAAGGAAAAATCAAATGCAAAAATGGGGAATAACTGGGTGTGCAGCACTTCACAGAAAGATCTGGGGGTTATAGTGGGTCATAGACTGAATATGAACTGACAATGTGATGTAGCTGCAAAAAAGGCTAATATAATTCTGGGGTGTATTAACAAAACTGCCTTACACAAGTCAAAGGAGGTAATTGCCACCCTCTATTAGTCACTAGTGAGGCCTCAGCCTGCTGTGTAAAAATTCTGGTGCTGTGCTTTAAGAAAGATGTGGCCACATCAAAGAGTGAGACCAGAGGAAAGCAACAAAAAATGCTAAAAGGTTTAGAACACCTGATCTATGAGGAAAGGTTAAAAAAACTGGACATGTTTAGTCCTGAATGAAGAGAACTGAGGGGACACCTAATCACATTCTTCAGCTCTGTTAAGCACAGTGATCAAATGTTCTCCATGTCCACTGGAGGTAGAACAAGTAATAATGGGATTAATTTCCAGCAAGGAAGATTTGGGTTAGGGGAAACTTTATAACTATGGGGGTTGTGAAGCACTGGAATAGGCTTCCAAGGGAAACTGTGGAATCGCTGGCAGAGATTTTAAACAGGCTAGACGAACACCAACCAGGAACAGTCTAGGTACACTTGGTCCTGCCTCAGCACTGGGAATGGTCAAGATGATCTCAAGGTCCCTTCCAGCCCTACTTTTCTTGGATTCTATGGCAGCACTGCATATGTAGAATTAAATGTCCAAACTGTCTTCATTCCATATAACATGCCTCAGAAAAATTCTTTATCTCTTTTGGCCCAGAACTAGATCTGTAGACACAGTTCAGCCAAGAGGATCTGAACACCATCATGGCCAGGAGGCATTGGAGATGAATCGGCCATGTGCTTCGGATGGAAACTGATTCCATCACCAGAGCAGCAATAAGATGGACCCCTGAAAGCAAGTGAAAATGAGGACACTCAAAAACAACATGCTGAAGAGCTGTGGAAGCCAAGCTGAAAAACCTGGGGCACAGCTGGGGAACCATTGAAAGACTTGCAGAAACAGACAGAAGTGGAGGAGCTTTGTCACTGCCCTAAACGCCAGAGGTGTAATAGAAACAGCATGATGATGAAGGTAAAGCATAAAAGCTACATTTTAAAAGTGCTAATAGAATCAAGAACCAAGTATCTGCTAGTAGGTAGTCCATTTTCTTGAGCAGACTGAACGAAATAAATCAGTTTCAATTATACAATATATTGTTCCAGGTCAGTGGACAGCAGCCTGTAAAGTTTCATTCCTGTCTCTGAGGCCACTCATGTAACACAAGAAATTAATAGAACTGTATACTGTACTACCTTCTAACAATCTTACTCAAAAGACTTGGTCATATTTTCTTTGGTCATTAAAATCCTAGATTAAATACAGAGAGTATATTACTGAAACATGACTGATGATAAATTAATGAAAATTCATAGCTATGAGTGCATACAGGTCAACTGCTGGGCAGGCACAGAGCCCCGCTGGAGTCAGTGAGACTCCATAAAGGTGCAGAAGTCAATCCACACGCACAGTTAGTTGCAAGATTGGGGTTTAATATCGTAGAACTGGTCTGTGGTCCTACTGGAGTCCAAAAAAAAGAAAAAAAATCTATGGGGTCAAAAAATGTCCCACCTTTGAAACAGTTCATCCCCTCCCTGGATGCTGCTTAATCATCCCTGACAATGTTCTCTCATTACAGGGCTCATAATGCACCTGTCAAAGAGTTTGGGGGATTTTTGTGGGGGAGGGAAACTCAGGTGGGAAAGTGTCATTTTCCCTCCTTGCATTCTCACACACTGCTCATTGTGCTGCATTATCAACATATGCCATAGATTTTTGCAGCAATAACATATATTTATTTTCAACATTTAATATAAAGTCATCCAGCTTGCCAAATTCTCAGAGCCTCACCACCACTCTTTGGAAGCACGTGAATCCTGAGTAGATGGTATTTATCACAGGCTAAGAGGGAAAGTTTTATGGCAGCCCCTTGTAAAAACATCTGGCAGCATATCACTGATCAAAGCACGGAGTACAGTTTTTCCAGAAAGTTAAAGATAGAGTACATTGGCAGTTCCCTTGCATTCTTCCATTTCCTAGGTTTGTTATATATTGAATGACGTCCAGCCAGCTAGTTTAGATTGTTCACGGTGTTCAACAGAGTCAGTAAACAGTGAAGATAGCATTTTTAAAAATACCCCATGCAATGTTTTAACACCACAGTGGAATATTTATAACAGAAGAGACCACCAGTAATATAACACATTTAGATAAATATTCCAAAGCTGTACAATCTGTACTGCTATATTTAAACTCCTAACTTGGGGAATTGAATTTACCAAGGATCGCTTCCCAAATCCCAGTCTGTGTACCAGAAAGACTCTTACTCAGATTCTTTAGTGCATTCTGACAATGGTTAAAGTCTAAAGAAAAAGCCTTCAATACTGAATATGTAGCACATTGAATATGACACGTGGAACTCTTATGCACTGCTTTGAAAATGTTTTTCAAATAGTATTTGTGGCCCTTTTTTTTTTTTTTTTTTTTTGTATTCAATAAGTGAAGTTACAACTGATGGAGTATTTGACTACTTTTCACACAGAGCACAAAAGAAATCCATGTGACTCAGTCCCATTAAACTTAAAGGCAAATGCACTATTGCACCTGATAGATTTATTATCCAAAACCTAGAAGCCTACATTTTACATCTAGATATAAAATTGAAACAACAACTGAATTGTAACTAATGGTTACAGAGCACAGATAGCCTATGTTTAGAGAGCAGAAAGAATGCCTTGCAAGTGCTATGAGAGATTTTGTTTGGTATTTAACAAGCTAAAATTGAATGCCGCCCAGAATGAGGTGTGTCACCAACAGAGCTGTGCAAGTAACTAGTTTTTTGGTTCAGCCTAAAATATACATATAGTGCGCACCTCACCTCACGTCAACTCAAAATGAAATTTCTGGCAAAATGAAAAATCTGAAAAGTTTTCATTTCAGAAATGTTTCAGTTCACTTGATGCTTTATTTAGAAATGAAACTGAAGTAAAATAAAAAACAAACCCACAAGTCACTTTGAATCCAAGTTAAAACATTGTATATTGAAAATGTCAAAATGAAATCTTTCAGCTGTTTTGAAATTATTTTTCCCAACCAAAATCACTCAGTAAACTCACCAAGTTTGTGAAGTGTTTTAATCTGAAAACAAAAGTTTTGGCCAGCTCCAGTCTCTACTGAAGTAATGGTGCTACACCCTTTCCATTTATGTTGAATTTTACCCTTACATCATATGGAAAGCATGGATGAAATATCTTATTTTTATTCTATCATCTTAACGTAATTCCTATACATGTTACATCTTATACCTAGATTTGCTCATCAGTCACTTTTGCATTCTCTATGCAATTTGATCTGTATTTGAAATTCAAGCAACACACTCAGATGAATCCTCCCAATTGTCAAAGGGTCTCCAGAAAAATCCTAAGTCACTTGGTGACAAAAGATTCACTCAAAACGTGGCTCATATTTGCCCAGAAGATCAGTGAAACATTATCTAGGTTAGTTTGTAGAAGTTTCAGTTCCAAGAATTTTCATATGATACACACCGCCTCTCCCTATCTAAATCGTTTGACATTTGAAAGTCAGTGATTAAGTACTGTAAAACCATTGCAGAAGGGATGAACAAAACTCAGTCATGGTAGTAGAGGTGGTCTTTAGCTAAAGGTCAAATTAAATTGTACTGCAGATATTTTAAAATGCTGCTTATTGGAAGTAATCTTTAGATCTGTTTTCACTCTACTTTGCTTGATTTACTTTCATTGCTCACAGATGTTAATGTTCTTATCTTTCTATATATGCGCACATTCTTTCTTTCTTACTTTCTCATAACAGGACATTATATTGCTCTCACTCAGTTATGTACTGGAATCTCTTTTCATTTTATAGATTATGAAAAAATAAGGGAAAATGCATATTTGGTTTTACAAGAAATTTTATTTGGAGTAGAAAACAAAATGCTCATCTCCTCACTCTATACTTTACTTTTCAGTACCTTTTAGAAACATTTATATTAGAGATTTCTAATGCAGGAGTAATATCAATGTTGTAGAATAATGGGCTATTAACTGTGCTTTTGATAGTGTTTAAGAATTCATTACACTTTAGTACTGAGGCATAATGAAAAAATTGTTCTGCAAGGATAAGTGAAGAGATGCATTAGACTGAAGGACAGTATAACACTAGTATGAAAATAACTTGGTTCGGTGTACTAGGAACTAAGGGACAGATATTTTAAATATAGTTAGGGATCTAACTCCTGGTTACATATACTAATGTAGGGGTGGGCAAACTACAGCCCAGGGGCCACATCTGGCCCTCCAGACATTTTAGTCCGGTCTTTGAGCTCCAGCCGGGGAGTAGAGGTGGGGGCTTGCCCTGCTCCATGCAGCTCCTGGAAGCAGTAGCATGTCCCTCCTATGCATAGGGGCATCTGGGGGTGCCATATGGGATCAAGGGGTTCGGAGGGCTATTCACATGCTTAATGTTAATCATGTACTCACATGCGCAGATCAGGTCCAGACTGCTCAGCACTTCATTCCTGATGGAGCCCTTATTTGGGTATGTTTAAACCAAGACTAAAAATCAGAGAGACAAAGGACACTCTCCCCAAATCATTCTAAATGAACAACAGTGGAAGTTGGTGCTGCAAATATATACCTCCCCGCTCCATGACACCTCATTTCTGATTTACCAAATACAACCAACAAATTAACAATCTGGAGCTCTTCATCCACCCCCGATAAATCACTTCTACTCTTCCAATATCATCTCCACTATGGCTCTTACTCCACTGCTCCTCCTGAAAATGATCACCACTGCTCCTGCCATCCCTTATTAGGTCATAGACACACACCCCCAAATTGCTCTTTCACCCCCTTCGCCCTTTGCAGTCCAACACTTCTTTCCTCATCAGTCACAGGTCCCTCCCTGAAGTCAAAGACTTGCAAGCTCTTCAGCCTCAGCTTCTGCACTGTTGGGCCCCTCTTGTTGCTCCTGCGCGTGTTGGAGTGGGGAATTCTGCTTTCATTGGAGGAGGGAGCTCTCTTAGAAGCTAGCGCTCCATCAGTCCTTCCTCCCCGAACTGCATGCTGCTGCTGCAGTGAAGATCAAGAATCTGTCAGCCCCTTCTCTGAATTATCCCCTGTGCTCATGCCATTGTGCTCCTTGAAACACAAGAAACAAGAGAGTTTCTATGCATCCAAAGAGGGATGTCATAGGTGGCATTCAGCCCATTAGCCCCTCATTTCCAGCCAACACTGGTCAACAAACATTTTTATGCAGGAAACAGGAGGCTCAGCTAATATTTTCACTAACCCAAATCAAAATTACTCTGCACCACCAAGCATTAGAACCAAGTTTATAGAGCTTTCACAACGATCATTCTAATGCGTTAGTATACTAAACAGATATAGATGGTGTGGACAATTTATCTGCCTTTAGCACATGCATTTCTGAGGCCAAATTGACAGCTTCAGGCCACAATCCATTCAGACTAATTAGACATTGAAATCACAGACAAGGCAAATGGAAAATTTTGTAATAATTTACCTAGATGCCTTTTTGGAAAAACATAAAGCAAAGAAAGTTGTTGAAAGACCATTTGGTGAAGTTGGCAAATAAGCTGAGAGTTCATTAGATCTGCCAGGAGAAGACAAAATTAGTTTTTCAGAATAGCTTCCAGAGATTTTTCAAATAAGTGTTTGAGGTTTCAGCATTTATGAATATAGAGACAATTTGACACTTTGCATTTTGACTTGCCACTAGATCGAACAGAATAGAATTATTGCCAAAGGACATATTTTTTTAAGCACAAAAGGTAGAGACTATATTGTCTTTTAAAACAATAATACTGTTTACCACACACTTGGCCAAGTTTGCAGACAGTCTATGTTCTTACAAGACTTCCCAATGTAACTCTATCCAAGAGTCTCCCCAACTATGAAGTACATCCTTTGCCCCTGTCTCACCTCTAGTAAGCAGGGACTGGGCTTTGTATGTTTTAATGGTGGGGGGAGGGAAGGTGGTTTGCATTTTTTTTAATGTACATATGGGATTATTTTGAGACAGGTAGGCCAAAGTTTCCAGCACCAACTTCAACTCTGTTCCCACATCCCTACAGCTGAAGGCCCATGACAGAAAGCTTAAGCTTGCCTTGCTGTGCAGATGAATCCCAACAATACTGTCTTCATCTGCAGAAGGATATAATCTGCACCCATCTTCCTACCTTTATTCAGGACAAAGGGATTCCACTACATACTGGGAGGCATTATGGTGCATTATGGCTGATCCTTGCATCCTGGGAATTCTAATCTCTTTGCCCTCCCGGCACACCAGCTTACCTCCGCTCCGCCGCCTCCCCTGAGCACACTGCCACTTCACTTCCCGCCCAGGCTTGCTAAACCTGGGAGAGAAGGGGGTGGAGGGGAAATGCAGCACTCCTGGGGGAGGGGTGGGGCTGGGGATTTGGGAAAGAGGTTGGAAAGGGGGCAGGGAGAGGGCACAATGGGGGCGGAGGAGTCACGAGCACCCACTGGCACCGGCTAAAGTCGGCGCCTGTGCCAAGCAGTAAGAAAGTCGAATTCCATTCTGGAATGTCAGCTGCTTTTTGTATTTTTGTATTGAGTAGCCTCCCAACTAGTTATCAAGTATCAAACACACAGACCGGGGTAACTAAGAGATTGGAAACAATCCCTCTTCTTTAACATGGATTCCGGGACATACAGAACAAACAGGCTATGTACTGTCAAATCTTGCCTTTGTCAGTTTGTTTTAGAAAACAAAAGACCAAGGAGAGTAAGTTTCAAAATCCAGATGCAATGAAGAAGGACAGAGGGAGCAGCAGGAATGGGGTAACTCACCAGCCTTTCAGATCACCCCTCCATGAAGCAGCATTCTGGTACAATAAAATCATTGTTAAGGACAGTCTAATGGAACCACACAGAAAACCGAAAGCATAGCATAAAAGCCCTACTTCAATGGAAACAATAGTCAAAAGAACACCCAAACATATCCATATTCTAGTTCTAAACACCACCATTCCTTGCAGGAGGCATAGAAAAGCAAACCTGCATGCTGAGCTCCAACAACCTCATTCACACAGCCAGCACAGCTTCTGATCTTTACCCCAGAGCATAACCCAGAGCTGTACTTCAACACAAACTTCACTCTGCTGCTAGAATGCCATTTTTACTTCTGAAACCAGCTCAGATACAAAAAGTAGTAGCCACAGCAGCATCTGGCAAGAGCCTATTTCCCTGCTTCTCCTGCCCATAGACAAAAATTGAAACATTCTTCAAATTGAAAACCCGCTGCAATAATTTAGGTGCCAGAGAGACTAATGAACTAATTATTTTAGACTGCCTCTAATTATGTACCAGCAATTTGCCAGCCAAAAATCAATTGCAGGTGCAGATAACAGCATTTAGATGTCTAATTAACTGATCAGTCCCCCAAATAATCTAGATATCCAAATGCTGTAATTTGCATACTACAATTTACTCTAATTTTGTATAGTTGGGAACATCTTAAAAATGTGGACCATACTTTTTAATGTGAGACTAGATGGAAAATGTAAGACTCAATCTTACATAAGCACATACATTTCTCAAAAAGTTCTGGTATTGTAATGATTAAGGGATGCATCTCATAGTAATTGTAGAGATTTATATTCCAACACTATATTTTGAGTGTAGCTCAAAAGGCAAAAATACCCTGCAACACTTCACTCAGTTAAACATCCTTTTTTAATCGCAATAGCAAAGTTAGAGAGTTTAAGGCCAGGTGGGACCACTGTGTCATCCAGTCTGACCTCCTCTATATATAAACAGGCCACCAACATCACCCAGAATCTGCCCACTAAACCCAACAACTGCAATGAGACCAAAGTATTACAGCCCACAGAAGATTACTAGACTAATATGTGGCACCGTTACACCAATGTCAGGGAAATGATTAAGTCAGATATACCCAGTTAATTCTGACAAATCACCCACAACCACACACTTCAAAGGAAGCTGAAAAATCCACAAGGTCAAAAAACAAAATGAAGGTAACTTAATTGGTCTCACCATCAGGTCTATGCACAATGGCATATCTAATTTACATGCATGCTTTTGAATTAATATGTACCAATCTTTAATATCCACCTACATGATTTGATCGGTTCCTACCAAAAAAATCAGGAATTTGCATATTCCTATCCACTGTGTTCTCAAAGCAGTCCTGAAATTGCAACCCCCCAAACAGACATGGGCCCACCAACGGAACAGGAACTGCAGCACCTATTCACCCCAAATCTGGTGTATGCTCTACCTATAAAAGCCAACTCTACTTATGTACTGAGCCATAAACTCAGCTGAAATGGCAACCAAGAAATCCCTTCTTGACACAAAGGAGCTTCCCCCTGTTGGAAGTGTAAGGTGGGACACTGAGTCAGAAGTCCACCCAATTTAAGCTTAATCAATTTTTGCCTTTATTTATAAGTTTGCAGACCGAACTATTGTCACGTAGAGCTCTAGGCATATACTTATGCCATCCAATAAATACAGAAGACAAAACTGGGCCTCTGTTCTGGGGTACCGGGAAGCTCTTCTGCACTTCATAGCCTCTGATCCCTGATCTGGTCCTTCAGTCTCATTCCCTCCATTTTTGATCTGGTATTTCTCTGATTTAGGCCTTGTTCACTTGGTTTCTTATAAAATTTCCTTATTACATATTCATTACCTTTCTCAAGTCAGTTAAGCCTTACATATCCCATACAATATACATGTGCAACCTTCAATTTACACAACTTTTCACTATTTACATTATTTTCATGTCCCTTTGCTCTTTGTTTTTCCCAGTAAATGGGACTGTAATGGTGCTCGCTCACCATTCCAGCACCTCCTTGTGCACAATATAGAAATTAGTTCTGGGAACCAGTGCACCCTGCACTGGTTGTGCTCCGCCTGTCACATCCCCTGTTGTCCAGTCCCAGCGTTTAGAGGTCAGAGGTTTAGAAACACCCAGAGCAGGGAGTTGTCTCTCTGACCATCTTGGCTCATAGCTGTTTATGAACTTATCCTCCAAGAATTTATCACATTCTTTTTTGAACCCTGTTATAGTTTTGGCAATCACAACATCCTCTGGTAATGATTTCTTCAGGTTGACTTAGTATATATGTATTGTGACGGAGTCAGACCAGAAAGATATAAGAGAGTGCTGGAAGGCAGGTATATTAGTCTCAGGATGTGCAGGTCCCTGTTCCCTGGATAGCCAAACAAAGGCTATTCCAGGCCAATCAAGACACCTGGGGCCAATTAAGAACCTTCTAGAAAGGAGTAGAAACAGCTAGCCTGACTGGGACACCTGAAGCCAATCAGGGACTGGCTGAAACCAGATAAAAACCTCCCATTTAGTCAGGTGGCGGTGGGTGTCAGGAGCTGTGAGAGGAAGTTGTGCTGTTGGTGAGACTGAGTGGTGGACAACATATCATACAGAAGGAAGGAGGCCCTGAGGTAAGGGTGAAGTGGGGTTTGAAGAAGCGGGGACTGCTGTGGGGAAGTAGCCCAGGGAATTCTATTGTGTTTTGTGGATAAAAGGTCAGCCATCTTAGCTGATCCTATTAGGGTCCCTGGGCTGGAGCCTGGAGTAGAGGGTGGGCCTGGGCTCCCAGCTTTTTCCATCTTCCATACTGGCCTGTGATGAAGGTAACTCACTAGGTGGTGACTCTTGCCAATTATACTGAGAAAGGGAGGTCACTCTGGGGCCTAGATGAGTTTCTGAGGCCCCTAAATCTGCCAGGAAGCACAGGACACACAAGTACAAACTTGGAGCTTTGTCACAGTATAATCATAGCTAGTTTTTAACTGAGCAGAGAAATTTTGTGAAGTACTGTGACTTTTAAATGTGAACATTTTTATATTCTTCAGACATGGGTTTTCAAAAGACTTCCAACTCAAAGTCCATCATCATCTCTGTAGATTACTAAAAGGTCTTATCAGTACTTTTTTCTCACTGAATTTTGAGGGGTGTTTTATTTTAGGGCCCTGATAATCGTTGTTCCCCAACTCCCAGGTCATATACAACCCTTTTCGCTTCTTCTCCTGGTAGGGTGACCAGATAGCAAATGCGAAAAATCGGGACAGGTGGTTGGGGGTAATAGGTGCCTATATAAGAAAAAGACCCCCAAATCGGGACTGTCCCTATAAAATCAGGACATCTGGTCACCCTATCTCCTGGCACTAAACAAAAATTGAAATGGTCTACCTTCATAGCATCCAATGTAGAGGTATGCCAGAACTGTGGCCAGAGACAGATGAAGCATGTCATGGACAATGAGGGTGTGGCCAAAGCACACTGTGTTATGGGTGTTCTGAATTGCTGTAACAGCTCCTTGGGGGCTATGAAAGACAACTATAAGAAGACAGCTTTATGCCTGAGACCAGGTCAATAGACACCTTCAAAATCTCAGGGACCACTAAGTTGGCATAAAGCCACCTAACAGGCCACAATGTCTTATATGTTAAGATTCCTCTTAATTTTTTGACAGGATTTATAGGCCTGTATTGTAATTTCCATGAATGTGGTGTTATACACCCACTGTTTCCTGCAGCCTTTTATAGTGCAACATTGCCATCTTCTGTCTATTCCTTCATCAGCACACTGACAAATAACTGGATGACATACAGTGTTACAGCCAGCTTGTGCCAACAACGCTGTTCAAAATGCAAATAAGGTTGCAATGAATCATTTTAAATGAATTTTAACATTTAAAAAATATTTAAGATATGATATGGCAGGAAAGTATTTGGAGGAAGGATTATGAAGAGTAATGAGAGTATTTAATACAAGTGAAAGCATTAAATCCTGGTACACTGAAATGTTAGTACAAGTGTACAACCCCAGGACGTTTTTCATACCCTTGCAACTGACTCATTCAAAAAAGAAATCATACATCCTTTAAACTGCAGTTAGTGTGTGTTTGGATAGTATAAAGTGACAGTGCCAGGTTTGATCAGTGTGAGAAAGGATGTACTATACTCCTTTCAAAGTAAGTTCAGTCACCAGTTGAATCCTGTGTGCCTCATATCAAACATAAACCCTAGAGGTTTGTGATCTCTGCTCATTTTCCTTTGTGGCAATTCCAGGAGGGGACTCGGGTAAATACATTCCTATTTGCAACAGTGGGTCCACAACAGAAACTTTCTGAATGGAAACCAGTTACTATAATCACAGATCCTGTGTCTTCAGAAAGTAGCCCAGGGTTGTTGGGAAAAGTCACCAGAGAGTTTCTGAACCAGTTAGAAACCAGAGGATTTGGGTCTAGCCTCCATTCTGGTTCTTGGATACCAACGGAGCTGGTACAAAAGGGGCCAAAATCTGGTGGAACTGGACCTAGGTAAAATCCCCAGCCTATGGGGAATCCCAAAGTGACTCAGAATGAGCACTATATCACCTTGCAGCCTCTCTGTCAGAAGGGCAATGGTTGAGGGGAGGGAGAAAGGCTAGAGAATGTGCCTACCTATTCTTGGCTGCTGAATTGGCTTCTTGGGTGCCATTGCAACAAGGAATATAGTAACATGGAGGCAGTACTGCAGCCCTTTCACTGCTAAAAGCGGAAGGGAGCTCCCTCTTTTCAGTTTGGATGAGAGTGGAGGGAGAGAAAGAATACTCCTCCACAACTCCCTACCATCCTCCTCAGCTGGTACAGTGAGAACTCTCCTTCCCATGTCCATTTAGTCTCCGCACTGATTGCAACTGAGCATATAGAGGTACATGTACTGGGATCAGAGCAAGGGAGAGGGTTGTTTCTTTTTGTATCTAGCAGAAAGATACAGGGTGGTCTGTAGGAGTGGACCCAAACCAAAAAGCTGGATTATGTCCCCACTCCACACTTTGGATCTAGTTCTGAGCTCATGCCTGGACTCTAGCAGTATAATGGGCAGAGCCAAACCAGCCTCCAAAAGCTATTCATCCCCAAACTTGGCTGAAGAGGAAGTTTTGAACTTTAGACCCAAAAGGTCAATTGGTTTCTCTCTCTCGGTGGTGATCTACACAAGAACCAAGGATTCAACCACTGGACTCTGGAGAAGTTTTTGTCTGGATACAACATGTGATAGAAGAATCCAAATCACTACAGAGTCAGACTGGACCTCAGTTCCCTGAACTTTGGGGTGACAGGGCTCAAACTCCAGGCCCAAACCACATCAGAAGAGCTTGGGCCAGGCTCTAAGTAGAGATTTTCTTTTTTTATGAAAAGGCTTAAAACTGAATCCACACCAAAAACCTGTACTCAAAGACCCCAGAGGTTTGAGACAATTCAGAATCCAAATTGAGAGCCAGAGCCAAACTTCATGAGTGGTCTCTCTTGCTCCATTAGGCCAAATCAAACCTAACCTCCAAATGCAGACACCATCAAATTTTGGGTCAGTGCAACCCAGACAGCATCTCTATTGGGCTGGTAGGTCATCTGTGTCAGTCATATTATTGCCCCTTTGACAAGCAGCAGCAGACTGCCTGGGCCTTACAGGTCAGTTTCTATTTGGAGCAGAAATTGGTGACTGGACCACCCTTTGGCTAATATGGTTCTTTACAAAAATGTACAAAAGTTCTGCTCCCTTCAGCAGGGATGCAACAAACACACAGACAACTGCCTCCTGTGGAAACTTCATATCATGCATCTCTCTCCTGGCCCCAGAAGTGACAGTCTTCTGACCCGCTCTCTCCAGGACCTTACACATCTCTAACTGTTAACAGTATCAGTCCCTTATTTTTAAACCTGGCCTGGTAACTCCTAGCCAAGGCTGCTCACCGAGACCACATGGCTCAAAAAGGGAGACCTGCTTTACCCTCCTTTTGTGCAGCTGCTTGAACCTAAAAGCTACAACTGCCAGACAAAGAAAAGCATTTTAACCCACACTACAACATTAATGAAGCTCTGTGCGTAGTTACTACATGGCCCCTACAGGAAGCTTGTACATCAGTGATCCCTAACAAGCAAACCATTAGCACCTTTTGCCCTTTACCGTACATGTAGTTCATTTTATCTCAAGAGATCTCAAAACATTTCAATACAACATATAACAGCAGTGGAATGCAGCACCTCTGAGTTGGACTGCAGCAGCCAGTTAGCTTACAGTTCATTGAACAACAACAGCTACAGGCAGGGGGAAATTCGGGCAGAGACAACCCTTACAAAGCATATAACACCATAGTATCTTTAATGCACACGCAAAGCCAACAGGACCTTTGTATGCAAAGCCCAGTCTGAAACACTTTTCTCTCTTGTGTAGCAATCAGATTTACCTACTCTGAAATGCTGTCTTCCAAGTGGTTTGTGTAAGAGCGTTTTTGAAAGATCAAACAGGCTACGTTTTCATTTGAGAGACACCTACAGAAATCTCTTCATTGCATCTTTCAAGCTATGATCAAACCTTATGCATTTTCCCCCATTCTCAAATATTTATTTCCTACTGCCACTGTGAAGCTTTTTATAATTATTATTTAAAAGAAAAATATTTACTAGTTCAGAATTAAAAATATTCACTTTTTTAAAAACAAAGTTCATATTGAATTGCAGCTAAATATTTGGCATTTTGGAGCCTGGATATGAGTGACAGTTATATTGTTCCTCTGTGTACAATCATGATTGTAGCTACAATTGGTTCATGGCCTTCCCCCATTTACACCACCAGTTTCTGACACCACTAGACAAAATTGACTAGATTTACAAATCTGAGGACAAGATAAGAATTATTATTTGATTTGCCCTTACAATCATGATTGTGTCCACAGCTTAGGCAGTCACTGATAATTAGGCCCAGTGTGCCACACCAGTAGCCCTAAGAGCATTCAAAATTATCAAATTGTTGCAAGAGAAACCTTTGGAAGTAAACAGCTGATTGAAATATTTCTAACAAAATTTTCAGCTTAATAAAACTTTCGATGAAATGTGGCATCTTATGCACTTTTTTCCATTTGCATTGTGTCCCCCAAGAGGCAACATGCCAAAGCTGACAGAGCACAGGTCTGGGAGCCAGGAACAGCTGAATTCTGTTCCTGCTTCTAACACCGACTGGCTTAGTATTTTGCACATTTCAAGCACTTTACAAACATTAGCTTCCCAATATCCTTGTGAACTAACCTCCATTTTAGAGATGGGGAAACTGAGGCTGACAAATTACTTGCTCTGGGTCAAACAACAGGTTGGTGTGAGAGCCAAGTTTCAAGTGCAGAGCTGATGATTCCGGTCCCATGCTCAGTCCCTTAGAACAGCACACACAGGCAAGTAATTTAACATCACTGCACTCTCAATTTCCCCCATTTGGGAATAACAACTCCTTACATTCCTCCCTGACAGGGCTGTTCTCAATTTAATAAGTTAACACTTGTGCAGGGCTCTGAACATATAAAATACTAGATAATAAATAGAATTAAGTGTCCTTGCAGCCTGGACAAGTAGATAGCAGCAATGCACCAGGGAGAATAAACATCACTCATTGCCTTCCATGGAACCCCAGAGAGCTCCAGTGCCAAAGACCCAGGCCAGATCAAGGGAGTATGTCTTGACAGAGTATTGACGGGATATTGAATAATGAGAGGAGCTGGAGCAGAGCAAGAAATGAAGCAATTTCTATGTTTGACTGGCCAGAATGTGGTAGTCTTACAACACATGTACATTGCATTGGTCCCACTGTCACAAACCCAGGGGAGAGAAAACAGATGATCAGCCTCTCATCTAGGGAGAGATTAGCAGCTTGAACAGAAAACAACAAAAATGGGATTCTGAATGGAAAAAGCAGACTAATCATCTGACACTACAGATATTCAATGGGAGAGAAACATAGGCGGCAGTAATACTAAAACAAATCAAAGGGTGATAGTGGAAGCATGTTTGCAGGACAGAGGGTGAATGTTTACAATGTAATGAGGATGTAAAAAGACACCAATGCAGTTTTGGCCAGCATACAAAAAGGCAGCACACAACAGAGCAGTTCTGGGATCTCTACACACAGCTCTCGCGTAACCCTGTCTGTAATACCCAGAATTCAGTTTAGTAACACTTCAGGGCTGATGAAAGATTAAGATGGCAGCTAAAAACTCAGATCTTTGCTATGTGCCAAGTCAAATATCTGGTAGTAAAACTCGGGGGAAAAGGAGTCTAACAAGGTACCAGTAACTGGGAGTAATGAGATAAACAAAGAAATAGAGAACAGACTGAACATCAAGCAGATCTTCTAGACCAGATCTCTTAAGCCACGGAATAATCTCCTAAGAGAAACGATAGAAGTTCCATCATCACATGACTAGTCTGGACACGACAGCAGAAGTATCACGGAGGGAGCAATCCTGCCTTGGCAGAAAAATGAACTGGATGGACAAAACAGACCATTTTTCATCTCTGACTTCGGTGATGAACTGTTGCCTTCATTTCATGCTACAGAAGGCATTGCAGTAGAGGATTTCTGAAATTAGCACGTGCACCACTTGCTATCCTAGTGGATTCTGTTGTTTTTCCCTGTTTGAATTTCCTCCCGGAAGCTGACATAATGGGTGCTATCATCCATATAATGACTAAGGTCTGACAGTTGACAGGCAACATGTCTTCTGTTAGGGAAATTGTTTGTCCTTTACCCTTCACCACATCAACAAATGCAAATAGCAGATAGGCAAACACCATCATTGCATTTAGTGAGAGGGCACTGAGTGGGATACCTGTAAGGTATTGTATTATTATCCCCATTTTACAAAGGGAAAATTAGACACACAGGCATGAGATAATTTGCCTACGCGGAACTCAATTCAAGAATTGCACATGGCAGTCAGAGGCAGGATATCTGGGTTCTGGTTTGGACACTGACTTGTTGAATAGCCATGGGCAAGTTACTTATTAACCTCTTGCTGTTTTTACTGGTTTTGGCATCTGTGATACATTTCAATGAACAAATGCTCCAGCAGTGAATCAAAACTGAAGATGGACCCAAACTGAAACCCACATCCAAACGTCTCCAAATTTAGGAAAAGTTTGGATCTAAGCTTCATGGCTTCAGCCTATTTACAGATTTAACAAGAGCTGGTCAAAAGCTTGTAAGATTTAAGATTTTGATTTAAAAAATTCAAAGTTTAGATTGTTTTGATGAAATTATTGGTTGAAATTTCTGATTTTTTTTCAAAAATTACATCCTGTTTTTTGACCAGCTCTAATTGAAATCCAGTTTCTCTATCCACAGCTGTCATTCATAGATCCACAGATTATGATTATCTAGTGTGATCTCCTTTATAACACAGGCCATAAAACATCCCCAAAGTAATTCCTAGAGCATCTTTTAGAAAAGCATCCAGTCTTGATTTATCCAGTCTTGAATCATTGTTTCCCCTAAATCATTGTAAGTGTACACAGATTTGGGGAATCAAAACTTGAGCTAAGCAAACCAGTTCTGATAAAATAAGAATCCCCTGAATCTATCCCCAGATTTCAGAGGATCTCATATTGATATCCTTTCTCACATTCAATAGCTCCTTACTACACAGGAGTCCTGTTGACTCCAATAGGACTATCAATGGCATAATGAGCTACTCAACTGGAGCAAGGGAATCAGAATCCCATAATATAAGAACTAGGGGCCACCAAATGAAATTAATGGGCAGCAGGTTTAAAACAAACAAAAGGAAATTCTTCTTCACACAGCGCATAGTCAACCTGTGGAACTCCTTGCCTGAGGAGGTTGTGAAGGCTGGGAATATAACATTAGTGTCAGTGGTTTAGTTCAGCAAGGAGTTACCTTATTTTGGACAGAAAATTGTGGTTTTGACTAAATTTTTTCCCAAGATGTATCTGCTTTTCTTTAAGATGCTCATTTGTTGGTGGGAAAACCAAAAGCTGGAATTTTCATTTTTCAGCAACTGAAAAAAAAATTGCGCCCCCACTCCACCCCAGAATTCTGACCAACACCTATAATGAAATTAGTTGGGCCTGTGCAATCTAGGAAATAGACTTGCTGTCGTTTTCTCAGAGGAGCTAAAGCAGGACAGTCAGATCGGAAAGATAGTCCAGAATACTGGACTATTTTTAGATATGGCTCGCTATTACATACAGCACACTCCTTTCCTTTAGGGGGCCATTTGAGAGCCTATCCCTCTTCCCCACTGCCAGTTGTGGTGTCTGTCAATGGGTGACCAGACACACTGTGTGCCCGGCCATTTAACAGAGTAATTTTTGTCAGAAGGAGGCAGCTCTGAGCTATATAAGGCTCACACTAGGGAATCAGAGTACTAGAGTTCAGTTGGAAGCATGCTGCTGGACTGCTGAGAGCTCTTGTTCTCATTCTTTAGCTAAGAATCCAACTGAACTGCATGAAGGCCTAGGAAAACTAGATCTATGGAATTTATTGGGGGTGCAGGGAGGTTGTATGTTGTGCTAGTTTTTGGATGTGGTAAACACAGCACAGTTTGTGTTAAGCTATCTTTTCATTCAATCAGCAGGCCTTTCAAGGAGCAGTTACTCAAGGAATAAGGTCACACAGACGTGCAGCTGAGTTGTCTGAAAAACGTTATGCCTGGTCCCCCATTCTTCCATCCACCTGTTGTAAGAATAGGCACACTGATTAAAAATCTCCAGCTGCCTGCAACATTTCTCAGTTCATTACCACAGAGCAGCAGAGCTGACCAAGAACTGTCAGTTTATTCAGTTCTATTTATGATCATCTTCTGAAGAACTTCATAGGCTATTATTGAGATATCCCTGCCCACCTTTGGAATGTATTAGCACCCCTGCAGAAAGCAAAGCAGCAGGGGCCCCCATATATTACCAGATATTCAACTATGGGTCAGCGGTGACAAAACTGGGAATCATCAGTCCCTAACTTTTTCCTTCCGATCATTGTTATTGGCAGAAGTCAACATGTGCACCCAGCCACTTTTTTCCATTTATTATCCAAGATAAGTCAAACTAATTAAGTAATCAGTCTCCAACAATCCATTCTTTCAGCACAAGAGATATTGAGAGAACTAGCACCTCTCATTAACTTTCCATGAAGTACCAGAAAAGCTAAGTGAGAAACCACTAGCCTGCTGACATTTTCTCCTCCAATTTACATTTTAATGGAAGAGCAGAGAACTTATTGCAAGGTGCTGGGAGTTGATAGGGTTGTGTTGACTCTAAGGGTCTGACTAATAAATGCACTGACCCACATTTTTACATTTGATAGGACAGCAGGGGAAAATCACTGAAGAGCTCATTTGCAGCTGCATTAATTACACTTTTTATGTGAAAATAGCAAAACATGCCACCAATGCTAGTTTGCAGACAGCATGGGAGAGACAGTTCAGACTAGTGTTTAGAAGAGGTAACTGGGCACCAGAAAGGTCCAAAGCTTCAATGGTGGCTGAGCCACTGACTGTGTGATCATCATGGTCAAGGTGCTTGACTTTCTCATGCCTTACTCAACTGAGTTGTAAAAGCTATAAAAGCAGCATGAAGTCACTGCAAGACAGATGCTGTGTCTGGGTAGAGCCTTCCTGGATAATTAGATTTCCCCAAGTCAGTGTCACTGAAAAACAAAAGAGTTAGTGGAAGGTTTTTGGCTGTGGCATTTACTTTCTCTGATTTAGCACCGGCATTAATGAGGGCTATGGACTGGGATTCCTCATTCTCTTATCACAGCTGGAGAACACAGCAGAAGTGAAAAAGTCCTGCACTGCCATTCAGCTGTTTCCTCACATCCACTTTTCTATTAGGACAGTGGCAAAACTATCAGAGAAATTCCAGCTTGTATCCTAGACATGAGAGCACTTAGAATCACTTGCTATAGCAGAGGATTGGCAGAGACATTGATCCCAAGCTTCATACTTAATATGTAACTGCTGGCGAGTTGCAGCTTCTTATGATTGGGTTTTATTACAGATCATAAAAGTAGATTAAAGAGGAGTCAAGTTTGTCGTTGCTTACACTTATTATGCATGCGTAAGTGGTTGACCCTAGCAAAGCTCTTCAAATATCACTGAACAGAATGATCAAAAAGTGCCATGCATAGTCTGTTCCTACATAGGAAATGTACAGTGAGGCTTAGGTCTGGATTTATGTCTCTTTCCTCCCTCCTACTATGGGAGCTTCAAACACTTTCTTGAGAAACAGTCAAGATCTATCTAGATATCCAAATAGCCCTCACCACTATAGCATCTGTGCAGCACCTCCCAAGTTTGCACGGATTTAGCCTCACAGTGCTCTGTGAGGTAGGGAAATGTTACTGCCATTTGCAGATGGAGGCACAGAGAGAATAAAACATCTGACAGAGGTCACACAAGAAATCTGTGGCAGAACCAGTAGCTGAATCCACATCTCCTGAATCCCACTTCAGCACCTTAACTGCTCTCAATGGCAGAGCAGAAAGGCAATTGAAACACATGGGCGGGCTACGGTGCTCTTTTAAATGAGAGAACAACTGACTTCACTGTGGTTGGCAGAGGGGGAGCCATATTCGCCTACTTACCTTCTAGGGAGTACAACATTGAAAAGAAGAGGTGGCCAATAAATTAATCCACCATTGAGAACAGAATAAGGAAAGCAGCATTGTTTGAGAGAGAGAAATACTTCCTGGATAAGTCATCATTTTACCTTCCAGAGAGTAAGTGACAGAGGTAGTTGTGAAGTGCCTGGCCATTCACAAAAAAGAGGTGGTGTTCCAGCAAAGTAACCTCAAGACACTGACAGCTATCACTGGCCAGTGATGAAGCAGCCTTGGGTGAATGAATAGCATTTCCCTCTCACTGAGAGAACAGCAGAGCATTTAAGCCATGAAGACTGGCCTACAGACATTTTTTTCCCCTTGCTAATTTTAAAAAATGTGGAAACAAATTGTAATAGCATTAGAGCAGGGCATGCCCTACCTCGACCTCAAGGATAGGCCTCTCCTATATCATCTTGCAGAACCTGAAGGATCAGAACAAAAGAGTAATCCATAAGCAGGAAGGGGAAGTTGGGAAGCAGTAGAGCACTTTGTGGGCTTGCATGAGAGACTCTCAGTGTTATCTGGAAATGCTGAATCTCGATAGCGTAAGTCTTAATCCCAGCACACCATATGGATGAACTAGAGCTACTTAACCAAAGTGAGAGGAAAGTATTCTAAAAGATACAAACAACAACCAGAACCCCCAAAAACAGAACTCATGAAGCATATGACTATCACCACCAAAGTACCTACCTATTAATTGGTCCCTCTGCCCACATCCTTCATTTGCTTTTTGTCTATTCCATTTTCACCAGGGCAAGGGCCTTTCTTTGTGTGCACCTGTGGGCACTCTCAAACAATAAATAATAAAGTGGAGAACTTTCCACAAGCTGCCTTCTAAACATATAGCTCATTATTTTCCTGCATAACTGCCTTCTAGCTACATAGCTCATTATTCTTCTGCACAGTAAATGGACCAGAATTACAACACAAATTTGAATTTACCAAAACCAATCCCAAACCACATTAATTTTGACATCAGAGTTGATTCCTTTTTGCGGGGGAAGGTGGAGCAGCACAAAAAATACCAATAAATAGTTTATATATATCTTTACTTTTTTAAGAATGAGTTTTACAACTTTCCTCTAATCTTTCCTATTATCCTAGAATTTCCTAATTTAACAATACCTTATGTATGTGCTAGCAACATGTTTTAGAAATAGTCCATATGTAATTACATTAATTCATTCTATATACTGTATCTGAATTGCAAGAGATGAGTTAGAAAAGAGTTCTGCCAAGATCATAGGATGAAATGCTGTGAACTTAAGGAATAGGTGTTTGTTTCAGGACCAGAGGATGAAGTCTTCCAGTTCAGACATTTCATCTCAGCTGGCTATGGCAGGAATCCAGATGCCTACAAAGGAGAGCAGCAAGCAGCATCTATGATGCACAAGGGGAGAGCAGAGGGATCATACTCAAAAAGCTCAAACTGATCTGAAGTTGTGACTTACCCATCGCCAACAAGATCTTGGCCTTGGATGTGCTAATAAATAGTGTTTGTTGGATTCTCATTGCAGATATTTACTTTTTTAAAAAAAGTTCATTCTCTGTATCGTCTCTGCAAGAGCTAGATAAAGCTACCTTTTCAAACACCTTAGCCCAAATTTGCAATCTTTATTCATGTTGGAAAGGACTTGTCAGAGTGTTTTTAAAGGGAATTATTTTCTACCTACTTCTCATTATGAATAAAGTTGCACAATGAGGGTGTAGGGAAAGAAGCATATGCCTGAAAGCTCTGATTATTCTATTGTTGCCATTCTGTAGTTACCTGAGCACTTGGAGTGAAATCCCTGCCCTTGAGAAGTCAATAGGGCTGGGATTTTACATTTATTTTTTACTCAGTTGCAAACACAGGTTTACAAGGCACTCCAGTTCTTCCAAACATTGGCCCCAATGATACCACAATGAGGCTGATGACAGTTTGTGTAAAAGTCAGTTGGATCAAGCTAATATTTTGTCATTACAGAAAGGATAGCACTCATATGACTCAGTAACAAATTTCCCATTGATTTTAATGAGAGCAGGATCAGTCCTTTTGTTACTGATAAAATTAGTCACTGTAAAACTGCCTGATTTTACGTCCTGGTTTTCTGTGAAATGTATATCGCATTACATTGCTAGTGCATGCAACAGAGCTTCTGAAAACTTGCAGGAAACCATTGACTATGATTTAGCCTATACTTTGCTTTGTTTCTAGTAACAAACAGATAAAATTCTTGAAGGACAATTCCAATGTATTGGGAGACTTTAATTATTTTAGTTTTCTGTCTGAACCTCAGGAAAAACACACCTGTAAAGGTCTTTATATTAGCAATGGAGTTGGTTCTACAAAAGTAAAATCAGCTAAAAACTGAAATTTCAGAGTGGGAGCAGTGAATTGTGAATATCTGGAAGAAACCATTTTTCATCAGTGCTAAAATATAAGTAGCTTCAGGAGATGTACTCATGCTTCTTAGAAGCATATGATTTGTTGGAGAATACTGTTAAACTGCTTACATTTCCACTCATAATACGTCAAGATGGATTCAGAACTTTGATATTGTATCTGTACTTATTAGACATGTGTACTTCCTTGTCTCACCCCATTCCTCATTTACTAACAAAACATTTTAAGAACAGTAAAAAGAAACCTTGAAAATGGACTCTGGTCATTTTGTTCACCAAAAGTTGTTCTCTGTGGACACAACTTTCATGCTTAGATTTATCAGACTAATTCTACATAAACCCAAATTGACACCTATAAAACCAATTTAGAGGTTTGTCATATGTAGCTAAATACCAACACGAAGAGGCTGAGAGTCAGAATGAATAAAACAACAATCTCAGTCCTGTAAGTAATATGATTATATTATTCTAACATTTTATTTTTTCTTTAAAATTAAATAACTCCTGAGATTAAGAGGGCCATAGACAGATATTTTTAATTGACTAGTCTGGTGTCCTTTCAATACCAAACCGAGGAGCAATTATGGCAGACAATCGTATTAAGCTAGTTTGCATATTTATGAAGATCCTGTAGTTTATATATAAGCTGTTATGGGGCAATGAAAGTTTATGTAGATCACTAGAAATGTTAGAGGAGTACTCCAAAAGGCACCATAAAATGGTGTATTACTCGTTTAATTCATGACCTAACTAAAATAAAATCAGTAGTTGTTTTATTAGTTTGTCCTCATCATAGCAAAATCCAATTTTCCTACCTAGAATATCTACTACTTGGTGAACTACTTGGAGCTTTAGTCTGGAAAACAATAAGCTCAAGAGACCTGAATTTAATTTAATGAAAACTGTCTTCTCATTGGGGGGTGATAGGCCACACTTAAAACATGGACAACAGAAAGAAAGATAAAGGTGGATGGGACTCAAGTACAAAGAAAGTAAATAAAAAAAATTGAGCCGATGATCCCTTCCTCAGTCAGAAAGAAAAGGTGCAATGGTTCATCCCCACCGTCTCTTCACTGCATTTAAGGAGAGAAGATAGTGTTATATCCCGCCCCCTATTTTCCACCTTTCTGAGAGGAAAGACATTTACACCTCCCCTTTTTCCTCCACCAGAATTACATGGAAAGAACATAGTTTCTTGCAGTTCTTTCCTGTCCACATACCCACTCAGCTTTCTCAAAGAGAAACAGGGAACCAGGCACACCTTTTGTACAATCCCATTTCACCCTCTCTCTCTCTCTCTCTCATCAAATGCTTAGACTGAGAGCTCTTTGCGGAAATGACTGTTTTAAAACCCGTGTGAATACAGTGCCTAGCACAGTGGAGACCCCGTCCCCTCTGTTTCCTACATGGGGGCATGGCCAGGTGACTCTGCACACTGCCACATCCACAGGTGCCACCCCTGCAGCTTCCATTGTCTGTGGTTCCCAGCCAATGGGATCTACAGGGGAAGAGCTGGGGGCGGGAGCAGCATGTGGAGGCTCCTGGCTGTCTCCACACTTAGGAACTTCCCAGGAGCTGCATGGAGCAGGATAAGCCCCTGGAGTGGTGCAAGCTCCCAACCCCAGTCCCAGGAAGGAGCTCCAGGACAAAATTAAAAGGTCTGATGGGCCATATGCAGCCCGCGGGCTATATATCCCCTGTCCTATAGCTCAATGGTTAGAGTACTCAGAGTTGGGAGACTCCTGTTCAAATCCAGTCTCCTCTTCTGGCAGAGAGAAGGAAATCAAACCCGAGTCTCCCACACCCCAGGTGACTGCTCTAACCACTCACCTAAAAGTTATAAGGTGGTCTTAGGGTTCCTACGAGTAGGGCTCCCCACACTAGGGTTAGGGTTCTTATGAGTAGGGTATTGGAGCTAGGGTCCCTATGGGGAGGGTTTATAAGGCTCCCTTCTCTAGGGTTAGGGTTCATATGGGTAGCTTATTTCCAGCTACAGTTAGGATTCCTATAAGTAGGGCACCTGGAGCAAGAGTTAGCATTCCCATGGGTATGGTATTTGGAGTTTGAGTTAGAGTTCCTATGGGTATGGCTCCCCACCATACAGTTAGCATTCCAATGGCTGGGATACCTGGATCTAGATTTAGGGTCCCTATGAATAGGGTACCTGGAACAAGGATTAGGGTTCCTATGGGCAGGATAACTCAAGTTAGGATAAGGGTTCCTATAAGTATGGTTCCTGGAGCTAGGAATAGCATTCCTATGGCTATGGTACTTGGAGCTTGGGTTAGGGTTTCTATGAGTAAGACTCCCTCCCTAGGGTTAAGGTCTTATGTGTAGGGTACCCGGATCTATGATTAAGGTTCCTATGGGTAGAGCACCTAGAGCTAGGATAAGGATTTCTATGGGTAGGGTACCCAAAGCTAGAGTTAGAGTTTCTAACAATTGGACTCCCTGTCCTAAAGTTAGGCTTCTTATGGGTAGGGTACCTGGAGCTAGGATTAGGGTTGCTATGGGTAAGGTACCTGGAGCTAGGGTTAGGGTTCCAATTGGTAGAATACCTTGAGCAAGAGATAGGGTATGGGTGGGGTACTAGGAGCTAGGGTTAGAGTTCTGATGAGTAGGGCTCCCCCATTTAGGGATATGATTCCTATGGTTAGAGCTCCCCACCCCAGGGCTAGGGTTTCTATGGGTAGGCATCCCTGCACTAGGGCTAAAGTTCCTGTGGGTAGGGGTCCACACTCTAGGATTAGGGTTCCTATAGGTAAGGCTCCCCACACTAAGGTTAGGGTTCATATGGGTAGGTTACCTACAACTAGGGCTAGTATTCCTGTCAGTACTGTACTTGAAGCTAGGGTTAGAGTTCCTATGGTTAGGTTATTAGGAGCTAGGATTAGGGTTCCAATGAGTTAGGCTCCCTGCCCTCAATTGGGGTTCCTATGGGTAGCATACCTGGAACTAGGGTTAGGGTTCCTGGGAGTAGGAATACCCACCCTAGGGTTATGGTTCCTATGGGTAGGGTATTTGGAGCTAGGGTTAGGGGTTCCTATGGGTCAGGCTCCTCCCCAGGCTAGGGTTGCTATGGCTGGCATAGTTGGAGCTGGGGTTAGGGTTCCTTTGGGTTCCACTGGTGTTGCAATGCCTAGAACATTGAAAAATGACACTATGATCCACACAGCTGAATTAAGGACCTAGGCTCCCTATACAATGGGTGGAGAGAGCCCTATTCATAGGAACCCCTAACCCTAGCTCCAAATTCAGCTGTGTAGATCATAGTGTCATTCCTCAACTTTCTAGGCGCTATAACGCTATAATACTCAGCATTGCGACACCAGTGTCTTTGTGGGTCGCACCTCTTCTTCTATCTCTCATTAAATTGTTTACCCCCTATTAAGTGCTATGTAAATTATCTAGAAGCAAGGTAGATAGAAAGATAACTGAGCACCATGCTGTGACTATGTATTAGAGGGTGTTTGGAGGATATGATTCTTAACTGTGAATTTCTATTCGTTTGTTAATACAAGATTAATTTTCTTTTAAACAATAGCTTCTTTTGTAAAAAATTCCTACTATTGCTTTTGCTAGGGCATGACCCCAATCTAAAGATATGAAGAAACCAGATCAGTTAGCAATGCTCTCTCAAATTCAATGTACTGTGGCTTATAACTGGATTCATTAAAATCAGCTCATTGATTTCAAGCAGAAGCCAACTGCAGGTTCCTTTGAAAACTGGAGTGCTCCTTTAATGTCAATAGTTCTCAGCTGCACATTTCCTAAAATCAGAGGGACAGACCTTCAGCTTGTGTAAACCATGATAGTGCCATTGGCTTCAGTGGAGCTCTGACAATTTATACCATCTGAGGATCTGGTCTATAATTTCGTTAGAACCCAGGAAGGTTGAGAGAGACATAAGAATGACTTAGGGCATTTTTTAAAAAGTCATTCAGTCTTTATTCCCTGTTTCTGTGCTCCTAGGTAGGAAAAAGCAACAATTTGTATCTCCAAGATAATGCCTATGTTTGTATAGAAATATTGATTATTGCACTGCTCACAGTGAGAAACTGAGTTAGTTTAGCTGTCTGACATGCTATAAGACCCCGGTATTCAAAAAATGTGCCTAATTGTGTGTGCCAAAGTTAGGCGTCTCAATCATGCCTTCCCCCATGACCATTGTTGTCAGTAGCTACCGGTGTGGTGCTCTGCTCTCATTCGATGATGATATCAGTCGGCTGCATGCATGTTCCCTCTGTGTGCTGCCCCAGCTCTGCGCAGATAGCTGACACAGCAGACCCCAAGAGAACCCCCAAAGACCACAGACTCTAGTAAAGTACGAAGGCACCCGGGCCAGGTTTATTGCCAAATGAAGCACAGTGATAGTTTCCCGTAGACTCTACGGGACATACTACGAATTTGTGCTCCCTGACAATGGACTCAGCTCAGTCAGCAGTAGGATCGCCACTGCCCCCTAGGCTGGACAAAGACACTGCCCCAGGGCTGCTGTTCTTATACACAGGTACAAACAAGTTACACATCACTCCTGACGTACTGAGGTGCAGCCTCTCTACGCAACAGGGTGCATCCCCTCTACGTAGTAGAATGCTGCCTCTCACCTTGTACAGGTTGGTTCGAGCAAAACAAGTCTATTCATCATGTTACCCTTTTGCCCCTGTATTTAGGATGGGTCAGCTTGTTCCTTGTTATCTGTATGGAATGTACCAGTATTTTGGTACCTCTTAGATCTGTGTACTTTTGCAACATCAGCCCTTTCCTTGCCAACTTCTGTGAGCAGGGCCTGCCTCTAGCTCACAGCTTAACTTTGCTTTATGTTAGCAAAGTCTTGACCATTACTTTAGCTCAGTTTCAGGGCCTCATCTTACTACAACTATCATGTCACACACATAATTGCATGTGTGTATTTAGGGCCTGATACAAACCCACTGACATCTACAGAAGATTCCCATGCACTTCTTTGATAATATGAGCTTCATTCTGCAGAAGGGAATGGATCCCTCTCTGACTCCTTAACTGATTTTAAGCAATTAGGGCTGGGAATTTCAGAAGTGCTCAACATTGGGCTAAATCTGCTATCACTGGCAATAATTTCAGCAGGAGCAGAGTGAGCTCATTGCTGAACACTCAGGTGAGAGATTTTGGAATTTCTATTTACTATCATTTTTCATGCAAATGTTTCTTTAAAAAAAATTAGTTACCCTGATTTAAATAACTTTATATGGAAAGCTACCCTCTTGCTGAACACCAGATGCATTTCATTGTAATAAATAGGAATGTTTTCTCATTATATTGCTTCATGGTGTTTTTTAATGTTATTGAAAGTGTTCAACAGCTTGCTTTTACATAACATTCACCCAGCTTATCAGAGCATAGAATAAGTAGTTCAAATACCATTACATGCTAAGAATAATATTATAATGCATGAGGTGGGGAAGGGAAGAAATCATTAAAAAAAGATATTTAGACCAAACTTTGTTTCTGTCCAACACTATTTTCTAGCCTGTGGCTTTATTGGTCCAGTGGTATATTTTTCATTTGAATTCCAGTTAATCACTTTCTAATTACCCAGTTAAGACCATACTATAATACAAGACCTATTGCTTTAGATAGTAAGTCAGTTCCCTACCTGCAAACGAAAGATGTAGTTTCTGATAGAGACTTACTCAATATTAAATTGATAGTACTCTTGAATTTCACTAAAGCCCAAGATGTAGCTAAATAATAAGTGCATCTCATGCAACAGATCACGGGTATTTTAGAGTTTGGTATCTTTATTTTATCCCTTCCATCAGTCCAGACACAGAAAAAACTGTTGTTACCATAGCAGCACTACTAGCTGAATTGGCAGGAAAGGTCTTACTGTCTGGATTAGCACACCATCTCCCGCAGGACACTGCAAGGAGAAAGAGTTTCAGTAGAGTCTGGCACAAACTGGCACCTACAATTGCCCCCCCGCCATTGCTCAACAACCACAGCCCTGAGTAATGGATGGTGAATAGTCATATACAGGGAGATATTCCCATAATTTATTTCTAGTCCAACCACTAGAAATGGAAAGTCCTGGGTATCATGAAGAACAATGAAGTGGATCCTGAGGAACCTGATAAGGGAGGCACTTTGACCAG
Organism: Dermatemys mawii; assembly: GCA_007922305.1. NCBI lineage: Eukaryota > Metazoa > Chordata > Testudines > Dermatemydidae > Dermatemys > Dermatemys mawii. The sequence goes on along the minus strand of ML677363.1, from coordinate 25,121,971 downwards.
AGAGCACATCAGAAAAGTTTCCCATCAAAATAATAAGATACTCTTTTAACCTTTGGGTCAATGTTTTATGGCCTTCCATGCTTGATCTGACAGCCCATCTCCACAAGCCAGTATCAAGGGCTATGATCCGTTAGCAAGATTCACCAGTGGCTTTCTCATGCATAAATATGCTTATCTACAGAGAGAAAACCCTAAAATGCCAGCATCAGGACTATTAAGCCATTTTCTCTGAATCTTCACATGCGGGGAGTTGAGCTAGGTGGGGACAGATTTAAACTGACCCTGATTTTGGTTTTGCAAAACTCAACCAAATGACAAGGATTAGCGAAGAGCAAAACAAACTCAGTGTCTGCTCATCTCCAATTTTATATTTAATTATATATACCTAGAAGAAAGGATGAAAAAAAGGCCCTACTGAGCACATATGTCTTGTTGATTTGCAACTTAATGACAGTGACGAATGATATTTCCCAAAAGAGCATGTGGTTGGTGAGAGATTACATCAGCCAATATATTAAGGCAACACCAGCAGTCAAAGGATGCAGCTTTGCAGATGGCCTTGGTCCCAGTGCATATCAACTGATCAGGCTAGTGGGATGACACGTCTGAACACAAGCCACATTACCCACAAATACAATTCCCCTGAATAGAGGATAAATGAGCAGCAAGGAACACTAGCAGAACCAAGTTATTCAGTGTCACCTTGAAGCCTTCCCCATTGTGCAGAACAGGAATTACTACATGGCAGACAGGATATGGTATGAACAGTGGGGGAAAGCTAGGGTCACATTCACCCCTCAAATAACCCCACTGAAGCTAAGGGGGTCAAACTAGGGTTTAATTTAGTTTTTTGTATGGTGACAATATTAGTATTTAATATACATTATAATATTCATATTACCATTAAGTCATTAGGATAATAACTTGATGGTGGGAAACTGAGAAGCATAAGCAATTTATAAGTAAAACATTTTCAAGTAAGAACTGAAAGAGTCTGGTAATCTCAGTATTGTGGATTGCAATATGACTCATCAGCATCAAGGGGTGGCATAATCAGGCCCTAACCTGTACACCATTGTAGTTTTAGATTGCACTGATGTGAAAGACATTGTATAAATGAAACTGTTGCACAGAGGCCTGGTCCCACAGACTCATGAAAAATACATTAAATGGAAAACTGGACAATGACATGAAATATTAACCAGGTTCCTGGGGCACACATTCATTTCAAATGATTTGGGGCATTATTAAGAGAAGAGCACAGACAGTACAACTTGATTTCCGTTTATAAGTTTCTCTTTTTTAATGATCTAGATGTGCCCCTGCTGTGGTGATGGGGACTACATGAGAACCCCGTTTAGTTAGTTTAACGGGTATGAATTGTACCTAGCAGGTCCTACAAAACACGTTATGCCTGAGTCTCCATTTCCTTGTGCTTTGTGTAGTTATTCACATTAGCACAAATGAGTGCAGAACACTCCCATTCGGAGTTACTAGCCCTTGGCACTAGTGTAAATGACTGCACAAGAAGAATCAAGCCCATTTTTTCCTCCCTCCCACTGAAGCTTGTTATAATAGTCACAGACATTTAAAATAGGAAACTAAGAAATTGAGGATGATTTTCCTTTCAGGAGAGCTTGCTTTATACTGTGGATTGTGACAAGTCTTTGTGGTAAAAAGACAGGAGTCGGGGTCAGAATATCTGTGTTCCCTGCTTGTCCTACCTGACCTGGGTGAGCCATTTCACTTCTCTCTGTCTGAGTTTACCTCCAGTAAAATACAGGGGATGATGATACCCACTTCACAGAACCGGCTTGAGGACACGTTCACTAGTGTCTCTAGAGAACACTGAGGTTCTCAGAGGGAGGGCACCACAGAAATGCAAACTATTATCACTAAAGGTGGTGATAGCCCAGAATCATTTTTCCAGGCTACTGAAAACAATGGCTCCTACATTAGTATACTGAGTCCTTATCTCATTTTCTACATCAGAGTCAAACAGAAACATTTTGACTTAGAAAATAAGATAAGATGTTTCAGTCTAAGTAACAGCTGCCCTTACTATTAAAAAAATGTATAGAATAGAATCTCACTATTGTGACAGATCTTGATACGCCATGATGCAATACTACTGACATGTCATGATGTAATAAAATGAAAAATTTAATGAAAGTTTTGAAATGAAATTTTGTTTTCCTAAATGAAATTTCAAAATAAAGAAAAAATTCATTTCAAGATTTATGCCCCCATGGGAATTCTTGTCAACCTACTGATTTGGTTATAAAAAAAAAAAAAATCTGAAAGGGCATTTTCTAATGGAAAACTGTTTCAGCAAAAAAGTTTTCTAACCAGCTCTAATTATATATCCAGCCACCATCCAGCTCTTCATCGAGCTCCTCACTCACCTTATCACAGAAGCAGCAGATGTGAATGGGATTTATTTAAGAAACAGGCACCAAAAGGATAAAGCCTCGCTCTGCAGCAGGTATAAGCAGACCTGCCAAGTGTCACTGATTTACAGTGTGCAACACACAGCAAGACAGCTAATCTGCATATTTCTTTCCATTTCAGCCCTCCTCCCACTTTGCTTGGTTTAATGAAATTAAGCATTTTGATCAGGAAAGTTTTGCATGGCCTCTCAGAGATAGGGAAATACTAACAGGGCGAGAGCCCTGTGAATCTCTGCTTACAAAGCAGGTAAGTGGGAGTGGGGGGTTAATGTGTGTATTTGTTTGCATAGAAAATTATAACTAGTTTTGAGCAATTTATAAAGCCAGTTGTAAGTTGATCTGATCAAAGGCACTTGGACTAACAAACACTTGGCATGTCCAAAAGATTGAGATAAGAAAGATACTAAAGAACAATACCTTTCAGAACATTGTTGTTAATGTTATTTTATGTTAGATAAGATCACTCCTTTTCTCCTTGAAGACAGGTTTATTTTTCTCCTGGGTCCCAGCTCTGATGAACCCTGACTAAAATCTAGCAAGGATCCAGTTTAGTTTATCTGAATTAAATCAAGTTTATAGGAGAAAAAATAGAATGCACACAAACATGCTTCATACTTTTTAAGAGATCACCAAGCAGGACAGAGGTTCTAAGTTACTTACAAGTATTAAACAGTATCTACCACCTGGCTGTAACTGACACCCAGCCTCTGAGAAAACAGCTCACCTCATCAGTGACCCATCCAGTGTTCCTCTCTCCCTTTCCAGGAAGTGGTTCATTATGGAATTCATTCCACCTGCATAAAACCTGAGGCTAAAGACTCTAACCAGGCAGAATGCAGAGGGAGTGGAAAGGTGACATCCACTACCCCATGCTCAGGTCAGTGAGCAAGACTACTGCACTGCCCCTCCCAATAACAGTAGCTACTATTGCCGACAAGCTGCAATACCAATCACAGCCCCTTCATCCCATTTGCACAGGGGTTTTGAGGGCAACTGGATTTGTGTTAATGTGCATGCTGGAGCCCCTTCCTTAGCCTGGCCCAGCCCGCCCATGAGTGGCCGTCTGTGCTAGCCCTGACCCTTTCCATAGCATGAATGGGAGCACAACATGCCTGCACAAATGCTCTGCTTGTAGTATCCTCACACAGTGCCTTTGCAGGGCTTAAAATGTATTGAAGGACTTGTACTGCCCCTCTGTGTCATAAGTGAATTTCACCCACAGCAGTTTTGTAAGAAAGCAGGGGCTTTGTATCTTCCAAACCACTCAGAGGCAACACTTGGCCTGCATGAACAGTGGGTCATATACCATCACACCTTCCTTACTCTCTTCAAAACTTGCATATAGAATTACTGGCTGCTGTTCTTCACAGAGAGCCAACCAATTTCTAGCAAGGATTATGTGAGCAGTTTCTTAAGAGCCCCCAGACCCTGATGAGCTGTTTTTCCCAGAAACTGACATATAGTTCATTCATACAGAAAGTTCATAATAATTCAGAAGAACAGAAAATTGTTGGGTATCCAGATACAGCCATCTGTTACACGGACCACGTGTGTTGCAGTGGGCAGGCACAAGTAACTAAATAGTATTGTGACAGCAGAAGTCCAAACTTATAATATTTTTCCCAAATATTTAACAGCTGTCAAATAATTTATAGACCATATCTTGCATCCTTTACATAGTTAGCACTCTGAATTCAAACCGCATACTAACATATTCAGAATAAGTACCAAATTAGGTCGCAATTACTTGATAAAGATGGTACATGTTATATTTGAATTACCAGTGTTTAAACTGAGCTGTGAAGCCGATGAGTTGACAGACATTTTTAATTTTGCAGGTAGATAGAATCAGTCTTTTAAAATTGCCTTGCCTTTTATCTTAGAATTTAACAGAAGTTCCCTGAAGTTAATTTTCTCAGTGAACATTAGAAGCCTTGCTATGCCTTAATCTTGAGACAATATTTTAAAAAGTAGAAATGAAGTACATGATTTATGGTGAAATTTAAAGAAGATATTGAAGGCATGAGGACAATTTAAGCGAGAGAACCAAGTGTGAAAAGACCACTTAACCTCTCCAATTCATTGTATTTATTTAAAGTCTGAGCCAGCATCCATTGAAATCAATGGAAAGACTGCCATGGACTTCAATTAACATTGGATCAGGACTTTATAATAATATTACAAGAAAAAAATTAAGCAACCACAGTAAAGGTCCTCAGCTGAGAGGGAGCATCATCCAGCAGATAGAGCACAGAACTGGGAGTCAGGAGATCTGGAGGAGGGGCCTTTAAGTGCTACTGTATTACAAATAAAAATAGTGTTAAAAATATATACAAAGTAAAAGCATAACTCAAAACAAGTTGCTACATGTTATCAACTCTGAACAATGAAATAGATCCTCTTTTCGAAGATCATAGTTGAACTGTTCGGGCCAAAAAAGTGACCTACCCGGAAATGATTGTAAATGGAGTCAGCAAAAATTGTATGCACCATCCCATCTATTTAAAAGACGGTCATCTGCTCCACAGATAAGAAACAGCATTGCTGATTCAGAATGTAGCAGACTTCCTTCTAAGTTACTATGGAAACAATTCTCCATTTAGAGGGTTTTGAACTGTCACCATCCAAATTATATGCGCACCAAGATCTTGACCACAGGCAAAACTGCAAGAGTACAGCTGTGAAACCCTTGTTGTCCCGGCTACATTCCATTTTCAGTAGCAACGCTACACTGCATTTCTTCATCTTCTGGTCTAAAATGAGGTGTCATGTTGCTGTGCGCTGTTAAAATGTTGCCATGTTGAATCCCTAAGGCGGCCATATTTTAATTATGGGTGAAGTGGTTCCTGTGTATATAATTTGTATATCTGTATATGAGACATTTTGGACTGTGAGGATGCACATGACTAGTGAAGTTGCACATCTCTCCCAGAAACATTGTGTGTGCAATTCTATTGGAAAGCTGACTGGGCCTGTTGCTTTCTCCTGGTGAAATACCATTATGGCAGTGTTAATGTCATTGGATATGATTTCATGCTCCAGGAAATGCCTGCCTTGGGCAGGGAGTGCAACTAAATTAATGTTTTGAAATTCTGTTTAATTTCATTAAAGCTGTTAGTTTTAGTGGATCTTTATATTATCCCTTCCCATCCCAATGAAAGATGTCACTTTCATTGTAGCAAGAGAGAGATCAGAACCATTCCATTTATCGTACTGAGTATGCCCAATATTGTTCTGAAGTTCTAAAAGGATTTATGAAGTTAATCAATGTGAGAAAAGGTATTGAATGGCCTCTGATACAGCACTTGCTTAATCTAATAAGGACCTGGATCAATTCTGTTATCCCAAGATTACTTCATTTCTTATTTTTACCTCCCTAACTTCAGGTTGGCTTTGGCAAAGGAATTCTTAAAAGGCTGTCCATGTGTTCATTAAACATTCACTGAGTTACTGGACTTTTCTGATCATAAGATGATATGCCACAGCCAAACACCATCTACAGAAGAACTTTTTTTTTTTAACTTTTTTAGTTCAAATCATTTGAACTAATAGTTCCATAAGTTGCAATGTTGTCAACCAGCACATTAATGTATTTTTCTCTGTGTATCATAGGAAAAAATAAATTAGATTAGGCAATCATCTTATTTTATTCTTTACTTTTCCAAAGATATTCAGTTCTTGTAAATACAATAATAATTTGATGAACAGAGAAGTTTGCACTGATTGAGTGATTATAATACGATATCTAAGTCAACCTTTTATTCCATGCATTACCATGTATAAGGTAACACATCATACTGGTTTGACAGCAAACATTTTTAAATCTATGAACATGATTTGAAGAAACCTATTACTTGCAATTGTATCTGATTAATCTCTGAGTCAAATCCTACAATTGTTAGCTAAAACTTGAAACTCCAACTAACTTCAATACGGACTCCAAAGGACATTTTGACTTGTAATTACTGCAAGATTTGGCCTTATCTGAATTAAACTAATGTATTAACTTTCTGTGTGTAATTTTAATGAGTTGATGATGATCTAACATGGGCCTGAAGTGTAAATAAAATCTCTTTGGGATCTATATCTTTCTGAATGCATTTGTTTAATATTTCGTTATATGATCATGAAAATTAGGTATCATCATAGAGGGTGGTTGCATCTTTTGGGGTTCTTTAGTTAAAATTAATCAGTTTATTACAAATATAAATATTTGTATAGAAAGACTATGACATCTATTTCACTAAAGTGGCACTTTCTTTCTCCTTCACCCTTCTCCCTCCATCCCCTACTGACAATCAGAATGAAATAAATGTTTCATTTCTTAGTCATGTGTTTATCATCATATACTTATGCTAGGGTCTCAAAAGTATCATCTGGATACAAAAGAAACCCTGTAAATACGCCGTCATCTTCTGCACTGACATAGATCCCATTCCAATCCCGTCCAACCTCCAACCAAACCTGATCCCCTGCATTTAATTTCAAAATGATCAGGAAAGAAGCTTGGTCTATCTCTTGACCATAAAGTGTTTCACGGGTTTTGACTATCTTCTTGTTTTGTGCCATAATGCTGATTCGAGCAGGCCTCCCTCGGATTGTCATATGATAAGCAAAGACATACGCTCCAGGAATGCTGCAATTGAATTTGCCTGTAGAAGGGTTATAATCTTCCTGGTCATTGTACAAAATCTTGTCGAATTTAATAGGGACATTTGGTGGAGGGAAAGACTTGGACAAGCCAACACTGAAAGCTGATCTTCGGACTTTGGAGTTATCACCCTTGGAGCCTTTGATACCTCTGGAGCCTTTCTTTCCAATAGCTCCTCGTGCCCCTTTACTACCAGGATTTCCCTTTGGACCAAGAGGTCCCATCACACCAGCTGGTCCCAAGTCCCCTTTTTCACCCTTACTGCCTGGCTCGCCCTTTTCTCCCTGTTGTCCATTCATCCCAGGAATACCTTCAACTCCAGTGTCTCCTTTGCTGCCTTTTTCCCCTTTTATTCCAGCTTCCCCTTTTTCCCCCCTCTCTCCTCTCTCTCCTGGCTCCCCACAATCCCCCTTTTCCCCCAGGTCTCCCTTATCCCCTTTATCTCCATTTTCCCCATCTAGCCCCTGTAAGCCCAGTTCTCCCTTGTCTCCCTTCTCTCCTTTGGTCCCATTCTCACAAGTGTCCCCCTTCACTCCCTTCTGTCCCTTCATTCCAGGAAGGCCAGAGTTTCCTTTATCTCCTTTAACTCCAACTTCACCTATAAAAAAATAGAAATAAAGAGTCACAAGAAACAACAAAATCCCAAAACCATGCAGCACTACTAGTTTTGGGCTGGTCATTGTGCTAGGTAGGGGCTAGCAAAAGCAGATGTAAATGCCAGGTGCTTGTGGTTAAAAAGTAGACTGTATGTTCCATTCTCAGTGTTTTCTTTCTGTTTTCCTCTGGAGGGGGCGAATGAGTGGAGGGAGGAATTTTTGTGGTGGGTGAGGATAATGGATTTGAGGGAGGGGAGTCATAGTGGGCCGAGTGGATTTGATGGGAACACGTGGAACTGAGACAAGAGGAGGAAGATGGTGAGAGAAGAGATCAGAAAAGGGAAGAGAGAGGAGTAAAAGACTAAGAAGGTTTGGGAAGGAGATTAGAAAACAAGAGAGAATAGGAATAAAAGATGAGGGCAGAGAGAAAAAGGTAGGGAACGTGGAGAAGAGCAAAGAGAATGCAACACTGGGTATGTGGGGAGGAAGCCAGCTTGATGGAAAAGAGAGAAGTAATGACATTAAAAACAGTGCCAAGATATATAGCAAGAAAGAGAAAATGGAATCAAAGAAGAAAAAAGGGCAGAAATAGTATGTCTGTTTTTTAAATGCATTTACCTTATATTTGAGGGGCGACATGCAATTGAAAACACTAAATCCACAATATTAAAGGCAATTGATAAAATACCTGTATTCGATACATGGTAAGACTCTCTAGTGCCATCTATCTGCTGGAGTGATCTGGCCTTAAAGCCATCCTAACCAAAGGAAGATTGCCCCAGTGTAAGGGTCATCCTCTGGTGTCATAATGCCAGTGCAGCAACTCTTACACCACTTGACGAAGTGGGTATTAGCCCATGAAAGCTTATGCTTCAACACTTTTGTTAGTCTTTAAAGTGCTACAGGACTGTTTGTCACTTCTGCAGATCCAGACTAACACGGCTACCTCTCTGATTCTTACACCACACACACTCTGGCTATCAAGGCAGCAGAGAAAAAGGGTTGTGGATTCAGGAAGGCAGGTAGTCAGGACAATGCATGATGCTGATCCTTGGATTGCAGCCCAGGGATGACACACCTGCACAAAGCAACACCAGCAGGACTAGGAGAGCAGATGTTTAAACCACATTTGCCCACACATCCCTGTGCATTCTGTGACATTAGGCTGCACCAGAGGATCTGATCTGTCTCTGGTGGGGGGTTTTCCACTATCTAAATATGGCTGAAAGTATCACTGCCAGGTGTGAATTTTATCTCTGGCTCATAAGGTTACTTTTCACTGACGAATTATTTTTCTTGCCTTCAGAATGCACCACATTGCAACAAATCCTATCTCCTATACATTTTCCAGGTGGAACATACTCCCCTACAGGAATACTCTCTCTCTATCACACACACACACACACACACACACACACACACACACACACTCCTCTCCCCTGACCTCCACCCTCCTTGCTCCAAAAACTATTAGTTTGACTGGTGCTCAAAGATATTGCCTGGGTGGTTTGCATCTGTCAGCTTGGCCCTGTTTCTGTTATACACTAGGACAGGCTATAGTTTATAGTATCTACACACTTAACAAAATGAAATGATTGAAACTGCATCATAGGTAGACAGGAAGGTAGACAGATAAACATAATTCAGTATATAGACTGTGATCTAAATACTGAAGTCCACATTCAGTTCTTAGTCATGCACAGCTCCCACAGACTGTAGTGAGCTTTTCCTGAATGTGGACTGAATAAAAACTAAGTAGTGAATTCCAGATTGGGAAAAAACAGAATGAACATTAGAAAACCAGATTAAAGAGGAAGATAGATCAATGTTCTTGAGTACTCTGGTGTAGCCTTACATACCTTGTTCTCCAGGTTTTCCTGGATATCCTGGAATTCCATTTGTTCCTTGGTCACCATGTTCTCCTTTATCTCCTAAGACATTGTTACATTAATATGCTGCTATGTATAGTATTTGTGGCAAAACATTATGCGGCATGGGGCTTACACGATTTGTGTGTGTGTCAGTTAATCTCTCTCTCTCCTGTAGTAAAAATGAATTTAAAAAATGACAGTCCTAAGAAAGTTCCACGAGATCTCTTAACTGGAAACTCCAAAACACCAGCACACATCAAACATGTTGTACTTCCATAGTTACAGTTCATCTTAATGTCTAAGCAATAAGTAACTGTATGCAATTAGTAATGTCTGATAGGGAGGGCTTCTACTGTCTTTTAATGGCAAGATAAAGAAGCTGATAGCTACTAGACTCAGTATTGTCATTTTAGTTTGACAGCCCTAGGAAGCATTACGCAAGAGGAGACATTGTAGGAGAGGGCACTGATTGAATCACACTCTGTCATCTTCTTTTTCCCCTGAAAAAAATGTTCAAGTGCATTCAGCACATATTAAAAAGAGAGATTAACTGCATTGACTTTAGCAAAGTATGATGCATGCAAATGCTATGCAAGCAACTCCTTATAGCTCTGCCAATTCAATTCAGTCTTCATGCACTATTCTAGTACACTAAACCCTTTGGACACAAACAGGCAATTGAGCTGAATTGCGTCCAGCGTGTGGTAGTTTAGTGACATGCAAAATGAGAACTCTGCGATGACCATCAAACTCATTTTCACTTGAGATTCAAACACAGGTTTTCAGGGCACATGATTAATAGAACCAATAACCACACAGACAAACCTGTAGATCAGAGGATGGCTTAGAAGAGGATGCACAATCTGACTGGGAACCTATGGTTATTGCAAATATTCCGAATGAGACCGTGCTTGACATTTTCCTCACTTTTGCATTGCACACAACTCTCAAAGTTGGTTTCATGTACAGCAACCATCCCTGGGACAAGTGATTATTGAGGTGTAGGTGCTAAGTGTTTAGGGATACTGAAAATCACACAGTTGCAAACAGAGAAGCATCGCTCTAAATAACAGGTAGTTTAGTGGACCATTTTTAAAAAAATATGTTTTCTCCATGAGCAAGAAATTGCTGGGCCATATTTAGAGTGATACATGATAGCAGAGTGACCACTGAGGGCCTAGTCCAAAGAATATTAAAGTGAATGGGAGTCTTCGCATGAAGTTACAGCTAATGAACTAAATTCTACTCTCTTGTTAGGTGCAGTCAGTCAATGTGGTCTGAAAGATTTAACTTTTAAAAGCTGCCTGCCTGTTGCTTTCATGAAGATCTTTATTACACATGGGCCTGATCCAAAGCCTACTGAGGTAGAACTTAATGAGCTTTTAGAACTTCAATGGATCAGGCTTTTGTAAATATCCATTTTTATTTTGTGTTGTTATAAGCTATTGGTTTGTGGTATTACAGGCCATGGGGATTACACGGTCTTAATTTGTACCAAGACATTTCATTTGCTTTAGAAAATATATGAGCAAAAAAAAAAATCACATGTGCTTCTGAAATGAGCAGCTATTATTGTTCCTCACCCTTGTCTCCTTTGAAGCCCTTTGGACCTTGAAGTCCGGGAATTCCTGGTAGGCCCTGTGGGCCAGCATCTCCCAGCTCTCCTTTAGGACCTGGAAAATCAGCATTTGAAAATTCATTAGGCAATGAAATTCAATCTCCATAGTGCCTGAAAAGGATGAACTTTACAAAGTGACCTATGAATGTTTATTAGGTAATCAACCACAAATGATGGGGGATGCCACATGCTGATGGGTGCTTGATGGAAACAGAGAAGAACGGAGTATTTTCCTTTGCGTCATGGAAGTGATACAAAAGAGGCAGAGCAGGGCTCAGGGCTGAGTCATATTTCCTTCACAGATGAAAAACACTGTAATTATTCACAGCCAATTAGGAGGTTTAGCCATAAAGCCGGCACTGAAATTAATGGGAACTGTGTGGCTCACTGCTCTCATCAGCTATGAAAATCCCAACTTATATTTCGTGACATATCTATTGACTGGTTCATGGACCTCTGTCTTTCACCTAGCGTACAAATCCCTATGCCATCTTTAAGACCTTGTTTTTTGAGGTTGGAGGTCTCTTCGCTTTAAAGCTATACAGATATCAAAGCCCAAACACACAGATTACATCAGAATTTGTGTGTCCAGTATTTAAATACATCTGAAGGCATTGTATATCTAATTAACCCCACCCCCTTTCTTTTTTTTTTATCTGCAAATGCAAGTATGGTAATGAGGCAGATCAGATCCACACATTGTGAGAAATGTCAGAAAGACTAGCAAGCAAGATACTCAGGGGCTTGATTTACAGCATGCTTTAAAAACTAGGAGTAGCTGATGCACATCTGGCCCTGTTCATTGTCACAATACAAATCACTTGACATGAGCTCTTCTTCCATCAGTACTCAGGAGATGTATGCATAGAACTCCCTCTATAGCTAATACAATGTTGTCCCTTATTAACAATGGAAGACTAGAATCCCTTGAATACAGAGGACTGTCCGGTTTGGCCAATGTACATGGCAGAGGGGCAATGCTAGCACATGATGGCATATATCACATTGGTAGATGTGCAGGCGAATGAGCCCCTCATGGCATCGCTGATGTGATTAGGTCCTATGATGGTGTCTGTTGAATAAATATTCACATGTGAGAGACTTACAGATTTGGGCCCTAAGTTAGCATTGTTTTAATGCAGCATTTAAGAATAATAAAATTTTTATCTGATATTATATGTAATAGGAATCCATTATGCCCAATCCTCAGCTGGCGTAAATCAGCATAGCATGATGATCTGGCCTGCAAGAGAATTTATTCAAGGCTTAATAAAATTGGAAAATCATTGCCACTTTCTTCTTAGTTCGTATGCTAAAGCTGACACTGCCTCTTGAGAAGTGAATAATAATAATAATAATAATAATAATAATTGCTTTTCCCTACCTGGCAGTCCATGCTCTCCTGGTTCCCCTTTCTGACCTGGTATTGGGGCACAGCAATCACAGCAATTAAAAAAGAAATCAGCTGTGTCAAGAGTAAAGTTTTCAAAAGGAAACAGAGTGGTGGCCGTTCGGAAGGCCGAGTTCAGCGTGGATAACTCCACTGGCATTTCGCTCGTTTCCGATATTTCTGTGAACAGACTTTCTTCCGTGGGTGGCACAATGGACGCGTCAAAGCCATCAGTGACCTTCATCTCTGGAGACTTTATCTTAGTAAACTTTTCAGCCAGGGTAGCTTTTGCCTCTGTGCGTACAGCAGCAGCAATAAGTATAATGAAGATGGCGCTATGCCAAGGTAAACGCCACATTTTTGTAGCTGTAAGAAAAGATTAATGCAATTATAAAGCATTGCGGCAGGTTTCTGGTATGAGCAATTTCCCTGTAAGGTTCACTTGTTTTGCATTCGTTATTGCTTTTCCTGCACTTCTCACTGTTAGCCTTTTCTTTTTCAATCCAAGAGAAGTAGCTTGTCGTATAAACAGCAAAGAGCAAAAGAGCAAAAGTAAAATTTTGTCAGTTAGGCAGGTTTCTTCTTAATTAAAAACAGCTCACGGCCCTGATCTTGTCAGTTGATCTATGAGGAGAGGCCCCTGTGTCTGTACAGAGCCCCACTGATTTCAGTGGGGGCCATATGCAGCTACAAGGGGCCCCTCTACCTAGGTCGACTGATCAGATTGGCATTAAGTGACATGGAAAGTAAAAGAAGTTAAGAGTTCCTGTGGTGCAACCTTGCATTTTAGAATGAGTAGATACATTCTTGTTGTAAAGAGACACAAGAAGACAGTACTGCTGGATGCCCAGCTCTCGTCAATAGTTCCAGAAATCTCAGAGGTTCCAGGTGGGACACACTGGGAGGATGCACACTTTGTCCTAATGCAAGAATTGTCTTTGTAACACACGAAGAAAGCATAAATGCCAGAAACAAAGTTAGAGGGGGAAATCTTTGATGTCCTGTTAGACACTTTCTACGACATCTCTAATTTGAAAAGAAAGTTTATTGAAGGTTGCTTTATCCCGCAACCTGCAGAGATACAGAAGCTTCCGTGAATGCAATGGCTTTAGTAAACTTATTCAGAACAAAAACCATTTGCCATTGGAATTAAAAGAGTAAAATGTATTTATTCATCTTGGAGAGTCAGCATTTCAGGGGTAAGTCACAATTTCAGATCCACCTGAGGTTTTGCATATATTTCCTCCTCTCCTCTTGCAGCTTCCTAGCTACTGCTTACCAGCATCTCTCACTTTCCTTTACAAGAAGCTGGGCCCCAGCTACCTCCAGCTGTGACGAAATATCTGGCAGGCTTCAGCTTCTTGCCCTGAAACCACTACTACCAACTCCTTCTTGCCTCCAGGCTTTTCTCCACAACAAGGGCTAGAAAACATACTTAAAAAGCCAAAATTCTCATGCCATCTCTTGATACCAGGAACCAGGATTCTATGACAGACACCAAATGTTAGCAGAGTTGGCAACAATGGTAGCCATGGTCACACACTTAGAGGGCCTGGTTCTGTACCCCATGATGCCAGCTTTATGCCACTTGACATCTGGGGGGAAGTTGCTACTGGTACGTGCTAGCCACAGACAATATTCCTTGTTTTAAATATAGAATATCTCATTCTGGTCAAGTCTTTTGAAAGAGCATTAACTTTGTTAGTGTGACCACTCTAGATTTCAAGCAGAAAGGACTGATTTTGCTAGTTTCAAATTACTGATATTTCACTGTGTTCTAATTGCTTCAGTTAGGTTGCTAAGCAAATAACCAAGATGGGAAAGGCAAATGGAGAAGGAAGCAGACACCCAAGAACTCTGCTTTTGAGTTATCTGAGCCCTTGGGACCAATTCTCTTCTCTACTAGTACCCCAGTAACTTCAATGTGGGTTATATGAGTATACATGAGAGCAGAAGTTGCCCCTTAGCTTTTTGTCTGTAGAAGATAAATCCACGTATTTACAAAGAACTCATGGGAACTGCCTTCTTCTAAAGATCGAGTCTGATTCTGCAAAACACAATCATTTGAGTAGTCCCTCTGATTTCATTTGGGACTGTTCCAGCTGAATTCCCTGGGATTCCAGTGGGACTATTCTTGTCATTGTGGGTTTTCAAGATCTAACCCATAAACCTCTTCCCAAGTGGAGAGAAAAATTGGGCTTGTGTCCCAATTCTCGCTCTAGCTTTTCCTAGGCTTAATAACACCGGATTATGTCTTCTAAAGCTTAAGAAACATCTGGTGCAAGGGATGGATGATCAAGACCATGCAGAGTGGCTCCAAGAATACAGAGAAGCCAGATTCTGAAGTGTGTGATGTACTGAAATGATTAGAGAGAATTTAATAATGACTTCAGAGTCAAGCACAATTACCCGCTTTGAAAGGCTTTTCTTTAAAGGAATAAGTGGAAACAAAATTACATCCTAAGTATTCCAAGCGGTCTGAAATAAATGTTTCAAGGAAGGTAAGATTTTCCATTTACATACTCTATCTTGGTCTAAATTTTCTTCTCAGTTTCCTTAACTTTGATTGCTTAAGCAAAGAAGCCTAAATAGGGGAGCCTAAATAGCGGGATTGCAAATATTTTCATAGTGTGAACCATATTTCAAAAGAGGGATGGTCTTGTGGACTTCCTCTTACCTTTCTTTCAATGATTGTGTTGACTACCTCACATCCAATTGGTTAATCTGAAGACTATCTTCCCTCTTGCTAGCTAATTTCATAACATTGCAGTGGCAACTACAGCACTTCCTTACACTGAAAGCTAACACTAAGAAAGCATTTACATATTTTTTGCTGTCCTCGGTATAATAAGGAGTTCTGTCTACAGAAAATTCTAATGAAAACAAAAACAAAATTCATTTTCATCTAAATTTTCTATGAAAAATTATAATTTTCAGCAAATATTTGAAAACTGAATACATCAGCTGAAAACCAAAATATTTCAATATAAAAATGCTATATAGTACTTTATGGGAATTGTAGTTCAGGTGCCTCATGCTCCCATTCTCTTCTATAGGCTGGGCTCCCCGGTCAGACTACAATGCCCATGATTCACCCCGATGTCCCCCTCTGGGGAGGGGATGCACTGCATCACGGGAGTACCTGTCCATAGTGCAGCATAGGACCTGTAGTTCAACTGGAGAATCTGGCCCATACAGAAAAATGGAGACATGAAGCAATCGAACTACAATTGCCATAAGGCATAGCAGCAGCATCTCTAAATTTTGGCTCTCAGATAGACTCTTTCCATTTTTAGGTGATTGGTTTTTGACCAGAAAATCCACAGAAAACAGACAATTTTCATGAAAAAATTCATTTAATCAAAAACCCAACTTCCCATCAAAAAATAGTTTAGACAGACCATTTTCAACTAGCCTTACTGTCTAGGTTGACAGGCCGTCTCACCCTTCCATTTGTTCTGTTTCTCTAGCTGCAAACCAGGAGAAGAGCCAGCATCAGGTACGCAATTAGCGCCTCCCAGACCACCAGGCATCCACCAACAACAGTTTAAGAGCTTGTGGCTTATTTGATGCAATTCATCCAGAAACCCTAAACCAATTACATTTCACTATTATATTAAGGGCAAGAAAGAGACTTTGGGTCTTGCTCTAAGGACTAGTGTGTAGCTGTACTGCCCCAGGAGCAGCCAAGGAGGGAATTGTGAATGAGACTCTGTTCCTTCCTTGGTTCCCCTTTGTTCCAGAAGGGCAGTAATCTGTTGCTGGTTTAGGTGTGATGATTGGCATCTGGGCACGTGGACATCAGAGCCGAAGCTCCACCCATGTCCCACTCTGCCTGCCCACCTGATCAGGTGAAGGATGAATAGACACCCAGTACGCCCTCACTCCTGTGTGTCACCCTCAGAGATTTAGTAGGGAAGTATTCTTACTCCACCCTCACTTCCCTGAGTGTTGACTGAAAAGAGAAAACTGACTAGATAATGAAATGCTCCGAATGTTTATCTGGTGCAGTGAGTAAAATTCATATTGTCTGATCATGCAGCCAAGCTTAGTGTGAATACCTCAAAGGGCAGTAACTAACATGCGAGTATGACCCGATTGGACAAGGTAGCCTAAAACTCACAAAACTTCAGCTTGGGGCCACAGCTTCACAACTTGGGGCCACTCTTCACCTTCCAGAAGGCACTCTGCAGTTCCCAGCCAAAGCTACTGTTCCAAAACTTGCTCTGATTCTCCCAGGGGAAATAACCTAGAACTGCGGAGCATAAGTACCTCTTAGTGCCCATCTAGTCACAATGCGGTGAGTGGCTTTTGAGCCAAGAAACTGATAATAATACATTTACCTCAAAGCAGTCGGTTCAGCACCAGCCAAGAACAGAACAGAGGGCGACTGTTTCTAAAATGTTAGCAACGGATTAATGCAAGATGTGAAAGGTCATCAGCCACTTCCCTTTTCAGGATATCCTTGCTACTTTATACTCCGAATGACTAAGAACAATCCCTGGCTTTGTACACAGCACTGTAACTCAGGCAATTAGCAAAGTAATGGCTTGTACGGTTCATTAGAGCAGAACGTCAATTTAAACACCTGGCAGGATGCTTTGGAAAACCCATAACTTACAAATACTACAAACCTGCAACCAGAACAAAAGCATTTTCACTGTCCAGTTACTTCTAGAAGCTAGCAAGCAAAACAGTACAGTAGTATCTGAATTGTCAGTTCATTTCTGTGCACATTATAGGATCATAAATTAAACATGCAAAATAATATCTGAGGGTCTAGCTTCATCCCACAGACTTGCTGACAGTCTGTCTCTTAGGCATGAGTTTGGGAACGCAAAGGCTACACTATTCATAAAGCATTTATTTTAATTTTTAACTCCATGACTTTTTTTTTTTAGTTTGACATTGGACGATTTTAATGTAGTTATTATAATGCGAAGAGCAAGAGCTATTATAATAAAGATTAAAAACACCTAGCATGAAATGCTGCTCCCCTGAAACCAATGCAAAACTCCCACTGATTTCAGTGGGGCAGATTTTCACCCTATAGAGCGTCAGAAGTTATATAAACCTTCATGCTTCAGGGCAAAGCCAACTTCTAGCTACTGGACATTTGGAAGAAACTTTAACTTAGATGGGTTTTTTCCTAATTGCCTAAAGCAGAATTTCCTGCACCTTCTTCTGAAGCAGCTGGTTCTATCCACTGTGAAGAGACAGGATCTGGGGCTAGATCGATCATGGGGTTGATCCACTATGGCAATTTCTGCTTTCCTATAAAATGTCAGAAGTTGTTGTGTTTTATTTTTATTTCTTATTTAAAAATCTGAATGGCATGAAATATATTTAATTCATTGCCAAAATAGCTTAAATATGCCAAGTTTCCAACTTGTAGCCTAATTATCTTTAGGAAAAAAATGTAATTTTTTAAAATCAAAATCATTTGAGAGTTTGACAGGCACAAAGAGCTTTTGTGACTATTTCTAAAAACAGAGATGCTGTACATTTAAGTGGCCAAATTCAAATGAGTGGGTTTACATGATAATATAACATAATAAAATGAATACAAAAACAGTGAACTGCCTAGATGCTCTGATCTTATCTATGTTTCAGCTAGTGGTGAATTTTGAAGTCCGAGTTTTATACTCTTGAAAATAGAGCTGATAATTAGATTGCTGAACCCTGTGTACAGTGGGCAAAGGTGTTACTAAAATAAAGACTTTAATTTAGGTAAATACATTTTAATAAATGTGAAATTGTTCATTTTTCATTATATTAGATTTCTTTCCAATTGCTCTAAAATAATTCACTCTAATACACACACTCACTTGAAGTTTATACTTCACAATAGACCCAAACTGAGAGCAATTATTCTTCGCTGTAATGGCATCGCGTTTAGCACATTTGTCCTTTAGTGGGTCTAAATGTCCATGAAATGTTAGCATATGTCTCACAGCGAAACATTCGTAATGCAACTGGGCTTTTGTTTTTGTCCCTGAATAATTGAATTCAGATATTCTAGTTCACAACAGAAGTTTATCCACAACCAAAAGACTTTAAATAATGGGCAGATGGCTGTGTTTCTTTGTTGTTTGAATAACATTTTGCGCTTTTATTCTGGGGACGGGGGAATAAAACAGTCTTCTCAAAATTACACATTCATTAAATACACTAGGATTTTTTGAGGCAAATTATACTGATAGTACCTTTTAAACTCCACAAATTCATTGCAAAAGCCCTACTGAAGATAAAGCAAAGCAATGTTTGTTATCTCCTACCTTATGAATGTTCCCTTTATCAGGAATACCCGCCCAGGATGGCACATTGGAAAAGTCAATCTTATTCTCAATCAGGCAGTAATCTGCTTTATTTCTTTAATTACTTTTATTGTAACCAATGAGATGGGCCACTATGACAGAGGGAAAGTGGGATTGGTGAATTCTCCTCAAAGTAACTAGACTGACTGAAATTTGAGGAAATGCAAATGTTGCCCACAGGCTGGGACACTGCTCTTCACCTGGCCCTTTCCTGGCTGCTCTCCAGGGCTCTACTACCAGCCTGCCAAGCATAAAGGACTCTCCTTGCACAGAAATGCTTTTCAGTGATTTCAGAAGATGCTTGCACAATCCTTTATGCTACTCCAGACAGATAGGAATTTTTGGCATGCTATTCGCTGTACCCCAGGGGAAGATGAGAAGAACAGAAGGGAAGAAACACTTTGAGATTGTTCATGATGAGCAGTGTGAGAGATGCACATCGCTCCTCACTCGAGTCCCAGGTGAAAACCTGGCTGCATTGAAATCAATGTGAATTTTATCATTCACTTCAGTGGCACCAGGATTTCACCTCTAGGAGTTAACAGTCACTGAGATTTTCTAGTTAAGTATGTGTAGTGTTTTGCAAAGTAAGGGAATGGTCATGTTTATCTTAACCCCACCATCTTCCTGTGTCTACAGGAAAGGTAAAGAAATAATCTGTGGAGAGTTGCGTGGGTGTAAGAAAGCTAGTGAGAATAAGGCAAAAATTTCACATTTCCTAATGTGTTGGCAAGGCGGGGCTGGTGAAATGTGTCAGAGTGACAGCTCCAGAGTATGAAGTACACACCACAAAACAGGGGCTGCCCAGGCAGGTCTATTTCCTAGTGTCTAGTGGCTAAACCAGGGGGCTACTGAAATCATGAAACCTGGGTTCTATTCCTGACATTCCCACAGACTTGTTGTATAACCTTGAGCATATCATGTACCTCAGTGTCCATAGACAGTAATTATCCTTACCCTACTTTGTAAAGTGCTCTGAGATCTAGAGAGGAGAATTGCTCTATAAATGCTAACCAAGGTAAGTGTTATTGTCCTTAGGAAGCAGGATTACCTTTAGGGATGGAATGGGGGTACAGTTTTCACACTCTTTCCTGTACATATCCAAGCCAGAAATATATTTCCAGCATCCAAATTGTATAGAACAGGGGCTGGCAACCTTTCAGAAGTGGTGTGCTGAGTCTTCATTTATTCACTCTAATTTAACGTTTTGAGTGCTAGTAATACATTTTAATGTTCTAGAAGGGCTCTTTCTATAAGTCTATAATATATAACTAAGCTATTGTTGTATATAAAGTAAATAAGGTTTTTAAAATGTTTAAGAAGCTTCATTTAAAATTAAATTAAAATGCAGAGCCCCCCAGATCGGTGGCCAGGACCCACGCAGCGAGAGTGCCACTGAAAATCAGCTCATGTGCCGCCTTTGGCACGCGTGCCATAGGTTACCTACCCCTGGTGTTGAAGATCCATAGTTAACTGTCACATACAGGGTCTCTCACTTTATTGTAATATTTGGAAAGTGTCATTTACAGCAGAAGCCACTTAAAGGTTGATGTTTGCCAATTGTCATCATGTAGGAACTGCAGACATATTGTTAAGTATATA
The DNA here is from genome assembly GCA_007922305.1 of Dermatemys mawii. Classification (NCBI taxonomy): domain Eukaryota; kingdom Metazoa; phylum Chordata; order Testudines; family Dermatemydidae; genus Dermatemys; species Dermatemys mawii. The sequence goes on along the minus strand of ML677363.1, from coordinate 25,101,476 downwards.
GCAAAACGGTGTATCTCAGCCCCATTAGCAAACGGCGACTATTATAAATGCATTCATTTGAATACTTTTGTATTTGCGATTGGATAGATTCCAATTCCTGAAACAATTTGTTTTAGTGGATTTAATTTGGATTTCTCATACAGTACTATCCTCAGAGGGATTTTTTATTTGGGGAGTTGTGAGGAGTTTTTGTTTCTTTTGGTTTGGTTTGGTTTTTTGCCTTTAATCCCCTGAGCCTTCTGACTTTCATTCTGATAGAAGAAATTTCATTTGTTTCCTGGTATATGTTATGTTTCATCAGAATCATTTTAGTTTGGAGCAGTTTGGAAGAATTTTAACTTGTATTTCTGTACTGGGATAAATTATTATGTACTTTTAGTCTAACAGTATATGGAAAATGAAATATATAATATATTCACTTTGGATTCCTTCTTGTACCCTCCTTAGTTTCCTCAATTTTTATATTTCCACATTCTCTCTCTAACCAATTTTCATCTATTTTTAGCAAAGTCAATGATTCTAATATAATCATTTTGCTGCTTAAGAGTCTTTCATAACTTTCCCCAATGACACTTGGCAAGCTGCCAAATAAGAATAGCAATTACAATAGCAATATATTTTATTGATTGACCAAATTCCTCTATTGCAATAGGAGCGGGATTGAATGTCAAGTCAAACTGAGTGAAGTGTGTAGACAATATTTGATTGTAAAAATATGTATTTTTGGTCATGTCAGAACTCACATTTCTCCTTTATCATCAACTTCCAAGGCTTGATCCTGCTCCCATTGTATTAGCTGAACATTTTGGCATTCACCTGGAACAGGTTTGGGCCATCAATTTCTGCGGAGAAAATTAGTTCTGAATTGGTTTAAAGATGTTGAATTCCTTTTTGTTTTTCCTTCTCCAAACCCATAACTGCCTTTATAAAGAGTGGTTTCCCTTTCCCTTAACACAGTGGTTCTCAAACTTGTACTGATGATCCCTTTCACATAAAAAGCCTCTGAATGTGACCCCCTAATAAATTAAAAACACTTTTTTATATATTTAACACCATTATAAATGCTGGAGGCAAAGTGGGGTTTAATGTGGAGGTTGATAGCTCGTGACCCTCCATGTAATAACCTCGTGACCCCTTGAAGGGTCCCAACCGCAAGTTTGAGAACTCCTCCATTCATACAGGGTCCATTTTGGTGCTTTCATTGATTTAAATTTTGGAAACTACGTAGTTCACTGATCATGTTTGTTCATTTTAAAAGGGAAGATAAAGGTGGTGTCTCAGTGATATTATACAGCACTGTGCCTTTAAGTAAAGACAGGACAGACTTGGAGCAATGGAGGGTTCAGTGTGACAAGGCCAGGAGACTCCATGTTGGAAACAAACTCTGGCAGCAAGAATTTTTAGTTTCTCGGAAATGCTTTTCAACTGAAAAAATCAGACTGAGAAGAAATGTAATTAACAGTCAGGATCCCAAAGGTTATTGCTTGTCTCATGATGTTTAGATTGCATGTGATTCACTGTCTTCCATAAATACACAACTAAAGTTCATATAATTTTACATGCTAATTTTTGTACTTTATTTGAATGTTCTCACTTACCCTCATTGCCAAAGCCAAAAAGTGAGCTACTGATAAGGCACCTGTTCTGAAAATAAAATGGTAGCAGTGAAGAAAACCTCACCTGCGTACATCAAATACAGGGCATGGAACACTCGGTAATTGCCCTGTTCGGTTCAGTCCCGCTGAAGCATCTGGTACTGGCCACAGTCAGAAGACAGGATACTGGACTAGATGGACCACTGACCTGACCAGTATAGCATTCTTATGTTCTTTTTACCCTTTCCAGCAGCTGATGTCCTTCATCATTGCTTCTAGCAAAGGAAATTAAGCAGTCATGCTTATTCACACCGAGCAATACCAATCACTGGGGCAAATTGACCCTTCCCACATTAAAAATTGTGGGAGAGTATTTTTTTACAAGCAAATTCTCATGTGAATTCCCAAGTGAAGATTACTCCCCATTGTCCCATCAGACAGATCCCACTGGATCCCTGCAGAAGTCCTCATCCCCTGTTTGGTGTATTGAAAGCTATGTTAAAATTACGAGCTATCACTTTACATTTAGAAGTGGTTTCCTGTTCCTGCTTGCAGGCTACGGAGCACAGGTATGGAAGTGTGCAATCTGGGTTTTGTACAGTCAGTCTGCAAAGAGTCAGCCTAGAGCAAGGCCAGTTTTGTTATGGAAGCTGAGTTAGGAAGCAGCCTGTTTTGTCTCAATGTGTTGATGGTGATGGTGTTTTTTTTCTCGTGTGTTAGGGTTCTGGATTCTAAGAAATAAATTAGTGTTAAAAATGTGGCTGAGATCCACAGCAGTGTGGAAAGAGGAGACCTGCAATCTGCCCCACTGGTAGTGCCCTGGAATAAAGAGCTATTCAATATCAGTATGGGTTGCTGGAAATTGTGTCTAAAATTTTATCTACACCAATAGCTCTTTGGATTTTGTCCAGAGAGTATAGCAGGTTAACAGAGGGCATGTCTACACAGCAAAGAAAATCCTGCAGCTGGCCCATGCCAAGAAAATCCCGCAGCTGGCCCATGCCAGCCAACTGAAGCTCATGGGGCTTAGGCTACTGGTGTGTTTCATTGCTGTGTAGACTTCCAGGCTTGGGCTGGAGCTCAGGCTCTAGGACCCCACAGGGGTCCACATCCTGCTGAAAATAAAACCAGAAATTAATTTCATTTAATGATTCAGCATTTACTGTGTTACAGTACATTCAAAATTCAGTGTGGCCATTGGACAAGAAAGAATGAGTTTGTTTCAGACCTTCTTAATGTTAACAATCAATTCTCCTTTGATAAAAGCTGCTGGAACTGTAATCTTCCTCTATCTATGTGTAATTTAAACATTACCTTTTCTCTCCCCAACACTCACACACTATGACTTTCAGCAACAAAAAAGAGCTCAGCACTTTATTAAACATACCAGGCCATATTGATTCATCAGTTTTTCAGAACACCCAAAAGCGTAATGTTGCTGTAAAATCCATTATAGCCCAGACATCCTGAAAATATCACAACATAACAACCACTAAAAGTAAATGTTTACTAAGCTGAAAATAGGCCTAAGATCCTCAGTCCAACCAGGTCAGTTCATTTTTAATAATGTTGGTTTGTGTAGCCATTAATCAGTCCCACTTCTGCATATTTTAAATTGAAATTCAAAATATTTAAAACCTGATGAGACAAAGGGTGTATGAGAACTGCAGTCAAGCTGCATCGTTTCACAGTGGATCAGGCCTTCATTAAGGGATGTATTCTGTTCTCAGTAACACTGATGTAAATCCAGAATGACGCTGCTTAAGTGCTTTTGAAGGCAACAGATTTACACCAGTATAATAGAGCAAAATTTGTCCTAGAGTTTGGAACATTTTGCAATCTTTACATTCTACTTTTTTTGCTATTCAGTTTTTAGACTCTTGTTCTGCTTATGGACAGTAGTGAACAAGGAGAGGATTGACAGCATAGTATGGGCCTGATCCTGCCAATTCCCACATGCCTCCTGAGAGGTGCCAAGCACTCTCAACTTTCATGGAAGCCAACAGGCAGGAAGATCTCAGCCCCTGACAGAATGAGATACAATGACACCTGGAAAGTTTGTAATTTCTTTTTAACGTGTTGTACATTTTCACATTTTTTAATTGCACTCTGTTGTATTCTTCTGTATGGAAGGACCAAAAATAACAGGGAAACCAACAAACTGAGATTGTTTTGCAAAGTACTTCTCATTAACCACAATGATAAATTTCCTGGATTAAGGAAGAAAAGTATCGGTGTTAATAGAGTCCCATTCTACTATTGGAAGCCAAATAAAATATGATAAGAGATACAAAAAAATAAAATTTTGGTACTAAAAGGGTAATTTGCACTTGTAATTTGAAATAGGGTGACCAGACAGCAAGTGTGAAAAATCAGGACAGGGATGGGGGGTAATAGGAGCCTATGTAAGAAAAAGACCCCAAAATCGGGACTGTCCCTATAAAATCTGGACATCTGGTCACCCTAATTTGAAATGAAATTGTGTGCATTAGTTTAATCAACTGCATTACAATTACAATGAGCAGTTGGGTCAAAACATTTAATTGTTTCTTGAATGATACTAAAGTTACTCATGTATTTTAAATGCCTTGGAAAAGGCTAGGTTCAGTGATGACTCATTTCTTTCTGCTTCCTTTTAAAAAAAAGAACTCCTTAGTTCAAATAACCTTAGGGTGTCAGTGTCTAAAGGAAGGCAGGAGTTATAATTGTTTCCATTATTTAACAACTCAGCATTGTAACATCACATGTATAACAGTGTGACAGCAAGCCCTTTCAGAGCCTTTGACGTATTATTATGAAGGAGCTGCGCAGTACAATGGTCGTAAGAGGTTGCTTGGTCTATTGCAGCCTGAGCTGCACCAGTTGAACTCTATTCTGTGAATTATCATGGACCAGATCATCCAATCCTTGTTCTTGCAATTAGTCCCACTAATATCAATGGCTCAGATTAACCACCAACACCTGGATTTTGGATGGGCCTTGATCCTCTAGATGTGGTCAGAGCATGCCCTAACAGATCAGACCCAAAGGCAAGATATCTTCCCCGTTTGATGATCATTCTGGGGCTTAGGTGTGAGATAGGCATCCAGATGCTTAGAGTGCGGCATTGTGTGCATGCCAAGAGGCAGAAACATAGATGCTTTGGGAACTTTTACCACAAAACCATAGACACCAAGCGAGTTCATGTACATACAGGATTATGCAGCAGCAGAGCATGGGTTTTGCAGATCACAGCAGTGCCTAAATCCAGGATGTAGGCATCTAAGTTCCTTTGTGGATATGGGTCAATGGGGCTGCTTACATGAATAGTAGATAGCAGCATCAGGCCTACACTGGAAATCTCACTTGTCACATCTGTGCAGTCAGGAGCTACACATTAGGAAACAGCTATCAAACTGGTTGTAAAAAAAAATCCTTATGTTGGTTTCAAACCAGAACCCTTCAGAATCAAAATAACGTATTCAACAATGCAACTTTTTAAATCAAGATTATTGCCATTTACAATGCTACCTGTGTATTCACCAAAGCTACTCTTTCCTGGCTTCCAGTTTAATGCCATATTTATGCATGTCAAGGTTAGAGCATTATCTTTGCTACAAAGACAGCTTCAATCTCTTGTTGGTATTCGCTTAAAGGACTTGAATGCTGTCTGTGTGGGAGCTGAAAGATTATTACTTGGTTCTGTAACCATCAGGTGGGTTGATGAATGGGAGATTTTGTTAGTAAATTGCCTACATATAGCCAACTGCAACTGATATGATGCAAAACTCAGAATGTGTCTTTGTTTTCACACTACACAGTAATTATTGAATTTTAGGCACAGTTTGGAAAGCCCAGAAGCCAAGCATGTAAATTAATGTTTATCTTCACTTATATCACTTTCTTTATTAATATAATTGAGAATTCACATTTAACTGATATAAATGATGCATGCAGGCCATGAAATGCCTTAAAGTATATACCCATGAGCATTGCTAGCATCATGCATTTCCACAGGGAAAAGCTGAGATTTGCAAAGCTGACTAGGAGATTTAGGCACAGAATTCCCATTTAAATGAGTAGGAGTTTTGTGGCTAAATCACCTATTCATCTTTGAAAAATCTCAACCTATACCTCTGTTTAAATCACAAATATCCCAATAAAGAGCCCTTTGTGAAGGAAACTAAGACTACCACAAAACAAGAAACAAATAACTTTTTCTTATTTTATCTAGTATGAAAAGAATGTTTCTCTTTTTTAGCTAGTTGTATGGCTCAGTAAGACTCCAAGGCAGAACAAAATAATTCAAACTATTGTTTATTTGCACAGCTAAATAAAGATCAAATAATGTACACAAGATTATGCCTAAGTAACATTACGGGCCACTCTGCATTCCTCGTAGCCCCTAAGAGTTTTTGGTGCATCAGTAAATCAGGATCAGATTAAAAGATTGTGACAGACCAATAAAAGCAAGGAAACACAAACCTAAAGGCAAAATCAGCTCTTTGTGAGCCCTAATACTCAAGCTGTCTACACCCTTTGACTTTCAGACAGGAAGAGAGAAAGAGGGACATCCCTAGCGATTCCCAATTCTCCTTCTCCCTCCATGAGTAGATTTTTTCCAGGTGTGTTTGGGGATGGTTGAACTTGAACAGGTTTTCTGGATGCTCTTTCTTACCCTACAACCTCACACCTCACTCCTATTAGGAGACTTGTGGGGGTAACAGATGCCTTTAGGGCTGAGAGGAAAGGGCAGGATGTATGTTGCTGTCTGAGGAAGGGAACATAACTGTAGGGGCTATTCACAGTACTAACCACTATGCCAAGGAGAAGCTGTTTGCAAGATCAGGCCCATGGATGGCATTTTTAAAACAGATTTGAACAGTTTGAATATATTTGGTATTAATGCCAGCATATTGAGGTTTCACTTCTACTTGTTTCCTAAATGGAAATTGGAAAATTACATTTACAGGCATAAAGATATTAAAAAAAACTAGCACAAAAAATAGAAAAAAAGGTGAATAACTGAATATCATAGAAAATAGGCCAGGATTTTTGTTAAAATGAATTAAACAAAATGGATGCTAAATGAGCAAGTGTCAAGAAACAAGTAAATCTAGTGGGATAAAAAATTCAAAGAAAAATAGGCAATGAGATGAAATAACAAAGAAAACAAAAAAATGTTGAAGGTAGAGCTGGGTGGTTGGTTATTTTTTGCAGAAAATTTTGAAATATTCATTTTTTTCAAAATTTCCCCAAAAAATTTATTAAATTTTTGACAGAAAACCTAATTTCAGTTTCCACAAACTGAAAGATTTTCTGTTTTTTTCTGCCTCCCCCTCAAACACACCGTTTATTCTTTTTATACACCCTTTTCCAGAGGCAATGTCACAAAAATGTTTTCCCTTTTTCATTGAAAAGCTAAAACATTTTGATGGAAATGAAAATTTTCTGCTAAAATGTCTAATTAGAAAAAAATACTCATTTGGACCACTTCTCATTGCACCCTTTCTCCCACTGCTGTCCGTATTATAATATAGTATCTTTTAAGAATCTAATCCTAGCTTCTGCAATTGTAAACATCTTGGGGCAGGAACCAGTGCTTTTAAATTTCTTTAAAATGCACAGGACACATTTTGGTGTTTCATAAACAATTCACAACAGTGATAACAATGCCCTTGCTGAGGTAGAAGAAAAAGAAATTACACCCATTCATAGATTCCATAAACAGAATTTGAAGTTAAATGAAATAGAATGAAATGTACAGATATGTAACATATTACAAACAAAAGCAATTTGTCTTTGTGATCTGAGCTGATACTGTCAATAATTGGCAGTTTATAATCACAGAATATGTGCCTTATCCTGCAGAATGCTGGATGTCCCCAGCTCCTATGTTTAAGTACTGCTGGAAACTCATCGACAGTAGTATTTTATATGATTCTGAAATTTTCTAGTCAGGGAATAACAGAAAACCTGAAAATACTGAATCAGTGGTTTCATCAGCTATCAGGCCATTTTGAGATGCATTCAAAATCTGGAGCCAAACTTTATCATCTTCATTAAGATGAATAACTATAGATCCAGAAACCTGACACACATTATATGCAGCTTGTCTGACAGGTCTTACACTTGACATTTGTAGAATTCTTTTACCATTGTGGAAAAGTGCAGCCCTTAGTGATTTGCTGGAAACACTCACGTGGTAACTGAAAGAGTAGATGCCTCCAGTGCTGGCTACAAACATACCTGACTCCACATTATATGCTTCATTTTCATTAAGGAAAATTTTATCAAATCTCACTGGAGACCCTGGTGATGGGAAGCTGTTTCTTTTTTGAAGACCAACAGAGAAAGCTGTGATGTCACTTTCTTTGCAGTCTCCCTTCTGTCCTTTTTCTCCTTTTCGTCCTGGAAGTCCAGATGGCCCCTGTTTTCCAGGATGACCCATTTTTCCACAAACCCCAGGATCTCCTTTAAGACCTGGAGCCCCCCGGGTTCCTGGTGGTCCTGCATATCCCTTTGGCCCCCTCTTACCTGTTTGCCCTCTTTCTCCTGCATGCCCCTTTTCTCCAGGACTCCCACTCAGTCCAACATCACCTTTTGGACCCGATTTTCCATACTCCCCTTTGTCTCCCTTAAGTCCTTGAGGACCTCTAGAACCAGTGCTTCCAGCATCACCTTTATTGCTGTTTGGACAAGAAGACGACTGACCTTTTTCTCCTTTCTGACCAGGAGGCCCTGATTTACCTAGATCACCTTTGGATTCTTGATTACCCTTTTCTCCCTTTAGTCCTTGTTGTCCTGTTTCTCCCAAGGGACCTTGTACTCCTTTTTTGCCTGGGTTACCTACAAAGAAAACAGTCATATTTCAGCTATTACCATCCCATATATGCTTTTTGTCAAGTGTGAAATGTCCCAAACATACATAAAATTCCATATCAGAATGTTCACTTGACATTTTCATTTTATAATGGTCATTCTATACTGTGTGATTATAGAAAGCTGTAAGTTTTCTATGTGAAAAATTACCCCTTTGATATATTTTACAATAGACAGATATTTAAAAGAATGAATAGTCTTATCACCTCATGCTATTTGTCATTTGTACATTACCCCACCTTTTAAAAAATACAAAAAAATTTTTTGTTAAATTAAGGACATCATTTTAAAAATATATCTGCTTATGTTTTTAAAGGTTTTGAAGATGAAATTTAAATGATGTTATTTAGAGCTGGGTCAAAGTTCAAATCTAGATCTAAACTTCTCCAAAATTTAAGTGTGCAGGATCCAGAAGTGTGGTAGTCTGATATATTAATGTTTCATGATATACAGGGAACTGGTCATCATTTAGGAGTGGTCATCATGACATCTCAAAAGAACACATAATAATGGTGCTACTTGAAGAGCTACACAATTAAAGATGGTCAGCCATTCCATTATGAAATCTTTTGTAGGATTTAATGACCTATACAGGATTTCAATCAAGGCAAAGGGGCCTGATCCTCTAGAGGCTTACACACATCAGTAGCTTTAAACATTACCTACTCATGGGATGACACATATGAGTAAGTGTTTGTACATTTTTAGAGTCTGATCTTGCAAACATAGGCTCATCCTTGATTTTTCTTTTTAATAAAATATTGGAAAAATTTGGTATGTTGTAGTGACAAAAAAGTTACATTAAACCAGTTTTTTTAGAAACATTTTTTGATTTAGAAAAGAAATTGCTGTTCATGTGGAGTAATCTTTAAAAACAATTTCAAAGGGTTTCTTGTTGGGTGCAATAAGGATAAATCCTCACATTTTTATGCTATTTTAATTTGTACATCAAGGGGAGAATAGAACCAGTATAAAAACTTCACTGATACAGAAGAATATGCCCAAATATTATCTTGTATTATGCCTAAAATTTTCTAAATTTGCTTAATGGCACCTTAGTTGCTCCTAAACATGGATTTATTATACGTGTTAAAGTGTAATAGCTAGAAAGGTCCAAAAGCTACAATTTAGTAACTCCCTAAATGCTTGTTTACATGAAAGACTATAAACACTTCATGATAGCCATTTCAGTCTATTGAATCAATAGCTCTTGCCTTGAAGAAACCCTAAATACATATTTAAAATATCAGTAAAGTGTGTTTATTTATACACCAGATAGCTATGATTCCAAATGAGCCATTATGACTCATCATGCTGAATCTCATGTACTTCTAGAAAGGTTTGCACTTCTCTTAGCTACCATTAACAGTCCTAACTGTGCTATAAACTAACACATGCGCACATACATATGATCAGTAACATCATTAGTTATGACACAAAAAAGCCAGTGCAATCAAGATGGCCCTCAGTTTGTCCGAAGTTGTCTATTGCAGGTACAGCAAGAATAGCAAATTAGCACACAACACTACATGTGTAACATGTGATACAGTGGCTAGGCACAATCGGAAAAGGCAGGTTTGGTTTTGTTTACATTCTGTAGTCTCATGCACAGTCAGTGCATAAGCAATGTGTCCAACTTAAAATTACAAGTAGAATCCAGAGTTCTGGTTGGTCAGCATGATACTGATGCATCTGTTTTTACCTACGAAATAATTGAGCTCATATGAAAAACGTAGCTAACCAAAGGCATTAAATGGTAAAATTACCTGGATACCCTTTTTCACCCCGTTCTCCCTTTTGTCCTTCAGGTGCAGGACTGTCACAGAAGCACTGTTTTCCTGCTGCACTATTGTTTTCCTTTGATGTATGAATGGAGAAAGAAGCAAAGTGATCATCAAATACAATGCTTTCATTAGAACCAAGGAATGGGATTAAGGTGGTATCATTTTCCTCCTCTCCTCTAGGATCAATTGTTACTGAAAAAGTGTTCTCAGTGTTTGTGTTGGTAAATACTTCTGAAATGACTGGTTGTTTAGGGCCCGGAGAAGTGGGCTTCATCTCTTGAAAGTTAATGTTATTTTCCACTCCAGCTGCTTCTTTGTTAAAGAGAGAGGTTGCTGTGGGTGTTACAGCATGCTGTGAACTTACTTGAGTTCCAACATCTGCGACTGGATCAGTTTCATTTGTCCCCAGGTCTGGACCTGGGAGAACAGTAGATGCTTGTTTAGGATCTTCAGTTTCAGCAGCACCGTTGAGGGCATCCATTGTGAATAACTGGTTGGGAGCTAGACTGAAGATAGTTGTAGATGTCACAGGACACCAGACACTGCACAACAGAGCCTGTGTCAGGAGTGTAGAAATCATTCCAGCAATAGTCAGAAAGCACACTGTAAAATAAAAGTGACAAAGAGTCCTGTGGCACCTTAAAGACTAACTAAAATTTTTTTAGAGCATAAGCTTTCGTGGGCTAATACCCACTTCATCGAA
>ML677363.1:25047310-25085677 GCA_007922305.1 Dermatemys mawii | reverse complement strand
AAAGAAAGAAAGAAAGAAAGAAAGAAAGAAAGAAAGAAAGAAAGAAATGAACCCAGTTAGGTTAAAACCTAGGTGAAGACATTTATGAAGGCAACTATAATATTGTGTTTCTCAGGAATCAGGAAAAGGATAGATTAAAACTTTAATGACCCTGAAAAGGAAGATCAAAAGTAAAATATCATGAGAAAGCCAATCCAATACAAGCTATAATTTAGTGAGAAGTGCGTAAGACTAGAACCACAGATAGCTTATGTATCTCTGTTTATCATCGGACATAGGTTACATATGGTGCAATGAGTCAGATGCAAGTGATGGAATAAATTCATTTCAGTGGGAGAGTGAAGACAGTAAATAGGAACAAGTTTGTGAATTCTACCTTCTTACCTCTCCCATCTCAAACTCCACCCCAAACTTTAAAGCATGGGTTTGTTTAGATTCAGATTCTGCCAAATTTTACAATTTAAGGAAAGTATCTACATACAATGGTTATTGTACTTGGGTTATGTAAAGTTATTTTCAAATATGTGGTTCCTAGAAAATCCCACAGGTGTGGATGACTGCCAAGTTTTAAGAGGTTTTGGATTTAAAATAGGTAATATTTACAAAAGGTAAACACCACGACTACTTACACAGCAGTGCCCTATTAATCAGTACAGGGCAGGTGTTGTTATTTAAGACTCTTTATTCCAATTTTCTTGACTAAGCCAAATATGATCAGTTTTCACCTAATTATTACACACACCAAAGAAGGTCTCTCTATCTCCATATCCCTGTCACTTTCTGCTAGGAAAGCCGGATTTTAATTAAAATTATGAGCCTATATCTTTACTAAGAAAGATACAGTGTCAAGGACTCAGTGCAGACATCAGTGCTGCCAACTTTCGAGGGTTTATCCTGAGTTTTGGGATATTTGGTGTTGTACAAGAAACCACACCTCCTGGAGTCCTGTGACTCTCAGCTTTCATTGAAAAGCCCAAGTTTCTAATCATCATATTGTAAAAAAGGCTTAAAAAGTGAGCCCTAAAGGCTCAAACACAAGAAGATAAATAAAATATCTCTAAATTTTTTATTTTTAAAAATCTCATTATTTTTATGCCAAACTAATGATTTGGGGGGCCTGATTACAGCAGTCTGGTGTGAAGAGATGATAAACAATGTCTGAGGGTTTGATTACAGCAAGCTGTTTCCTCAGCCAGAGAAAGGAAGGAAAGCTCACAACATGATCAAGACCTTTTTAAGTTTTACTGACTACCACAAAGGTCACAAACACCACAAAATAGACAACTTAGCTGAAAGCACTGCTAGTATTCTACAGCAGCTATACCTGCCTCAACCAGGTTGGGAGGGAGAGAGCATAAGGAAGGAAGACAATCCCTTCCACTGAGACCTCCTCATACCCAACTTCCTCTTCCTTAAAATAACCCATCCAGCCATACCAGGAGGCAGGGGATCCCTTAACTATTTCCTGGTTGTTGTGTCTACCTACCAATAAGCACTATGGCTCCAAACTTTGGATTTAAACCACCACCAGATTTTGGGGATGTTCAAATTCAGACCCCTGGACACAGACCTAACCCTGTAGTTTTTAAAGCTGGATCAAAACATGGAAGAGGCCTGATTTCTGGGTGTGGAATAGGCTCTCGATTACAGAAGCCTCATGAATGATGTCTCAGGAGATTTCAATCCATGACAAAATTGTAGACTGAAATCCTACCAGCAGAATGAAAACATGAATGATCAGTCACAAAATCTTTGACTGTTTGGTATGACAAAGCTATTTTTCTCTGATCAGCTAATGGACATGTACGTGTTTCTATATTCCTTCCTTGAGATATAGAAATAACTCTCCTCTACCTAATGGAAGAGTGCAAAGCATTCACGCAGATGAACTTGTGAAGACATGACTTCTAAATACAAGCTGAATTAATTCATAGTAACTAGAAATGTGTCCAAACAGTTCAGTGTTCTCCCACTGTTAAAACACAAAATCTATGAAAAGGCACTGTCCTGACATCAGTTTTCATGTCCAGCCTGTTTTGCCTCTGTGGATAATTTCCTTTAGTCCACACACAATTCACTAGGTTTCGTCTGTCCAATAGATGGCAATGTTAGACTATCAGACATTGCCTCATTGTTCAGGTCAGCCTTGCCCTTCACTAGCAAAAGCTATTGTGCTCTACTTATTATTCCGTATTAAAATGCTATAATCATTATCTTTTTTAATACTGTGAAATCCAGGCTACTAACTATTTTATGAGACAACAACTTTATAGATCTATACAAGACCAAATTTCATTCAACATGGATTCTTAACCTGCTCCTTCCCAGAATCATGTTGATAGCAGTGATGTGGCTTCCCTGGCATATCATTCTTTTACAGCATAATGATCGATATGACTACCTTGAAATGAAATAAGGAAATGGAAATATTTTCCTCTCTCTCTGCTACCGGCTTCGGGTGAAAAACAAAAGTATGGCTCGTTATAAAGCAAGACTGTTAGCCAACTTTAACCCAATTTAGGTTAACAACATTGGCTAGTAAGCAAACATTTTATGCTGTAACTGTAAAACCTTAATTGCAACTATAACATCCTGACACAAGAGAATCTGTGTGTAGTGCTAAGGACTTGCCAGGAGTTTGGGTCAGTTTTGTTGTTAAAAACAATAGGATTGATACATTTCATGGAAAGTAAAGTATCTATAAATGTTTAAAATATTATCAAGCATAGTGATATTATAAAGCATAATGATATGGGAAGGAGCAGCATGCAATTTTTAATTTAGGTCTGGGCTAAAACCCATTGAAGTCAGTGGCAAGACTCGCAATGACTACAGTGAGCTTTAGATCAGGTCCTTAATGATGGTTCAAGTTATAAAATCAACAGTATTGGAAAGAGAAGTTTTCTGATTATCTTCAGACAAGGGAATAGTATGGGCAGGGGTGAAAGTAAGATGATACAGGCCAGTAGGGCCGTACCAGTAAAAAGTGGACGCCTGTACCGGCCCATACCACCTTACTTTGAAGTGTTGCCACAGCTGCAGAGGCGTGTTAATGTTGCTGCTCTTTTTACATTCCCCTATTGGCAGCCCTGCCAGGTCCACACTGGCAGGGCCGCCGAGGGGGGGGCAGGGGTGCAAAAGGAGCAGCTACCCCAGGACTGGAGCCCCAGGTGGTGCTGGCAGGGGACACTGATCCCCAACCCCGCCCCTTCTGCCCGAGGCCCTTCCCCTTCTGGAGTGGGAGGCAAAGCTGCCCCCCAACCAGTAAGAGACAAATTTTACTTTCACTCCTGAGTATGCGCAGTAATAATGTGACATCAAGGCTCACATTATATTCCCCACTCTTCCAGAGGTGAGAAAGTAAAGAGGATGAACAGTTTGGTTGTTGGCCTCTTCTAAAGCTTCTAAACAAGCAGGATATTTTATGAAGTGGCAGTGATTACTGGAGTGGAAGAGAGGCAAGACCCCTGGAATTGATTTCTACCTCTACTACTGACTTGCTGTGTGACCTCAAGAGTAGTATAAGGGACCTACCATCAATCAAACTAGTCACCTCTCTGCACCCTCAGGCCCTGCCCACCTGTCACCCTAAGGCCCGCCCCCAGGGGTATTACTCCTGGGGTCAAGAAGACACATGACCGGAAGCGAAGGCTGTCATGTGACCCTTCTAAAACTCCTCCCACCAGCCTCTACCAATCAGGATGAGTTTCACACCCCCACAGGACTGCCCTGAGAAAAGATTTGACCAACCAGGAGGTGTTTCAAGGCAGGGTAATCCACCCAGAAGTGGGTTATGTGACCCTCTAAGAACTCCTCCCACTGCCTCTACCAATGAGGATGGGTTTTAGTCACAGGGAGGAGATTTAACAAACTGGGAGGGGTTCCGGGGTAGGGAAACTCACCTGGAAGAGGTTCATATGACCCTCTAAAAGCTAACCATACCACCTTCTACCAATCAGAGTACAGCACCACCCCCAGAACTCCCAGTGCCTTGAAGAAAAGGCCATTTCATTCCAAGAACATGTGTTTTAGAAATCGTGGAAACCCTGATCGGAAACATGGACTACTTCACCACCCCTGTGAGAACTTCAGACCCTCATGGTGGAAGCACTACATCAGCAACAGTCCCAAGGAGGAGGAAGAAGCGACCATGAAGAGTTCTTTGGCCCAGCCATTGAGGGATACACTGGAACCTGATCCTGAAACCCAAGCACTAGTGAGACAGCCTGACAAGCATGATGGCTTCTCATTGTCCACCCCATGGTGAAGGTGACCATTGCTCATGGGAGTCATCAGTGGACAAGGTGAATGGAAAAGATGTTGCTCAGGTAAATGAATGATTAAGAAGTGATGGTCAAGGATGGGGTGTAATGGGGTTAGAAACCAACTCGGGGTTGCGTAAATCTAAAAAATAGAGCAGTGGGGGCTTACAGTTGTTTCTTTTCTGAAAATCTCTCGACAGCTCAATGATACCTTTCTAAAGCACCCGGAGGCCCTGGACAGCATTGACTGCAAGACGAGGTATGTTGCTTATTTTAACTCTGAAAAAATATACAATATCACTCTTTGTCCATGCTGTTGTTACTAAATGATGGTACCTATCTTTATTACAGTGTATAGCATGGAAATAGGAACTTCAAGCTGCTTTTCACCAGGCCAGATAAAACCCCCTTTTTAACTCTAGTTGTGCTTAATACTGTTAAATTAAAAAACACTGGAACACAGATTACATAGGGATTTGATGCAATTGGAGAATAATACTAACTAATTTTTTTTCCTTGTTCTTTAACCCAAAGGCCCAAATACACATGGGGGAAAATCAGAACAGCCATGTGCCAGCAACCATTTACTCTATGGTGGAAGGTAACTTTCTGCAATTGGCTTTTAAAACCGTATGTGTGTTTTAAAATGTTTTTAAATAGTTTTAATGTTAAAATTGTGAGTAAAAGGTCTGTGCAAGACATAGGTGTGGGTTTTATTTAAAGTATATGGTTGCAAACTCTTGGTTTGGTGTGTTTCAAACTAATAGGGTTTTTTACTCTGCAAAATGTGCTGTATTTTAAAAAATGGGTCATTTGTCTTTTTAAAATTAGTTTTAATGCTTAAATTGTTGTTGGTGATTCAGGGGGCCTATGCTACAGATAAGTGTGTGGAAAACTGAGAGTGAAAACACGCATATTCACAAACCCGAAGCAAGTGCTTTAAGGGTTGTGAATAAAAAACAAGGACTGAAAGCTCCTGTGATGCTGGGGTATTGCAACCACGCAAAACAACTCCAGTTCCTCAGTGGTCAACACCATACCAAAGCCTGAGAAAACTGTGAGTGAAAACACGCACATTCACAAATCCACTGCATTGACTCATAGACTTTAAGGTCACAAGGGGCCATTATGATCATTTAGTCTGACCTCCTGCACAATGTAGGCCACAGAATCTCACCCACCCAGGTGAGATTCTGTGGCCTACATTAGGGGTTTACTCATCCTGTAGTAAACCCCTAACCTATGTCTGAGAGACTGAGTCTTCAAATCATGGTTTAAAGACTTCAAGGTGCAGAGAAACCTCCAGGAAGCAAATCATGCCCTATGCTGCAGAGGAAGGTGAAAAAAAACCAGGGCCTCTGCTAATCTGCCCTGGAGGAAAACTCGTTCCTGGCCCCAAATATGGTGATCAGCTAAATCCTGAGCATGTGGTCAAGACTCACCTGCCAGACACCCAGAAAGGAATTCTCTGTAGTAACTCAGATCCCATCCAGATGCACTTTAGGGGTTGTGAATAAAAAAACAAGGACTGAAAGCTTCTGCGATCCTGGGGCATCTCCTTATGAAGTATCTGAAAATTATTACGAACCATTCTCCCAACACAATACGCTCAGCACAGCTCTTTGGTATTTTAAAAAGATTTGGGGAAAACATGACGCTTTGTTCAGAAAGCTGATGGGCGCTGTATCCTCAGGGGTTCTAAGAGAACAGCATTCTAAAAAGATTTGAGGAAAAATATGATGCTTTGTAAGGGGGCAACAGCATTTGGGGATAAATGGATGGGTCCCCAAAAGTTACGGACCAGGTTCACTGTAATTTTTTTAAAAAAAGGCTAAAGACATGGTGAAGATCAAAACACAAAAAGAAATGCCCCCTGTTGGAGGCTTTCAAACTGATGTGTCTGAAAATGGGAGGTGGAACCTGACCTGTGGGGTGGTGGTGACTCTCACACAGAGTCTGATTTAGAAAATTCCCCAGAAGGCTCTCTAGACAGATCTCTGTCTACTCCTGCTGATCCTGGTGGTGGCCTCTGGGAGTCTGACTCTCAAATAGCATCTGACATAGAAGACACAGCTGATGGTCCCATAGTGGAACCTCAAAGTAACCCTGAAAATGCAGATGCAGACCCCCAAACCGATGTGTATATGGAGCGAGTGAGAAATTGGCATTGGGAATTACTTAGATTTGCGGGTTCTGTGTATTATGAGGAATTTCATTTTGTCAATCTTGGGCAAATAAATTCAGCTCAGCAGGTCGTTGAAGCCTTACACAAGATACAGTTAATTCTCAATTACCTTAACAAGAGGGTAGCCCCTGAAAATTACATACAGTTACATTTAGAGAGTTGTAATTTAACCAGCCCTCTGTTTTCGGTAAGAAGAACTAGGGATGAACTGTCTGTTGAAGACTTCTTAAATCAGACCTCAAAACTGTTATGAATAAAAGAGAGATGCATGTTGATGGGACCTCGTGCCTCGTTGTGTCAAATTTTTAAACCATGAGGGGTGGCTATAGAGTTTTAAATTCTATCCTCAGTAGTCAAATCATCCATAAAAAGAGAAGGTCTTTAGAAAGCCCAAATCATTAAAAAAGTATATTTTTTTACAATTTTTAATGCATGCAGGAAACAGGATTGCATATGCCCAATTACATTTTTGCTATGTCCCTAAAGCTGTAAAAATCCTGAAAATTTAAGGACAGTGAGTGTCTTTCTATGTTTGTTAAGACCTTTACTGGCAAAAAGTTCCGGGACTACATGTTCCAAGTGCACAGTTCCAAAGGTAACGATGCGTACTTCGTCATTAGATGGTTACTGAAGGAAAAGATGTGTATAGAACTGATAACCCAGGGTAGTAAATTAATGTGTGTGGAAGTTAAGGCCCTGGGTAGTTGTTTTATAGGCTCTTAAAACTTCTTGCCCAGGAAGTTTAGCAAGCTCCCACAGACGATGGGGTTTGAAGGTTGCAAAGGATATTTTTTTAACACTTCAGAAAAACTAAATTACATGAGGCCTATGCCTGGGATGGAGCACTATGGCGTAAACAGCATGATGCCCAGGAAGAAAGCAGAGTTTCCTCAGCTGGTATCGGAACAACAGATATGAGACGTTTGACTTGCAGGAAGAGCTTGCACATTATTGTCAGTAGGATGTCCAAATTTTAAGATGGGCTTGTATCCTGTACAGAGAAGAGATCATGAAAATGACAGAAGATGGGAGATTTTGTAGAGAGTCCCTGGTAAATTCACAGAGGTAAAATCATACAGAGTTCTTTCCGGTACATAACGCTGGACTCTGTCTGCATGGCTATGTACAGGTTTATGTTTTTGCAGCCTAACACAGTAGCTCTTCCCCCACCAAAAAACTATCACAGGTAGAAAAAGAGATATTTGAACCCCTCTATTCAGTGGCTGTTTTATACCTTTCACAAAGAAAATATATAGATACGGCATGCTTTACAGGGTGGGGAATTACAGGTAGGCCCCTAGTTTCTAGGCAGTTACACCATCATTAATGGGGTACACACAGCCTTTGAGTTTAATGGGTGTTTTTTCCACCCTGTTATTGTGAAAAGGCACAGAATCCTATGATGGGGACAACTTTGGGGTTTCTTTATTACAAGATGCAGCTCAAGAGTGACTAGCTGAAAAGACTCATTATGTAGTGAGGATCCTCTGGGAGCACGAGCAGGAGGTGATGATAGAAACAGACAGGGAGCCTGCAGATTTCTTAAACAAATCCCAGCTACCTCAGCCTCTTGTGCCTCCCGATGCTCTTTTTCAGGGGAGGACTAACCCTATCTGCCTATACTACAAACCTAACATCGGTGAAGAAATCCACTGTTATGATTTTACCAGCTTGTATCCTTTCATAACCAAAACCAAAGAGTACCCTATCGGACACCCAGATATAGTTCATGACAAATTTGGACCCCTCGCAAACTATTCTGAAATTCTGAAAGTTCCCTCTGCGAGGCCTCTTTCTCCCGTTGTTACCTGTCAGAATAGGTTGTAAACTTATGTTTCCACTCTGCCAAATCTGTGCAGAAACCAAGCAGCGGGAGATGTGCACCCATACTGATGAGGAGAGGGCCATTCTGGGGACTTGGTGCAAAGTGAAATTGAACGTGGCTGTAGCAAAGGGATACATATAACTAAAATCTATGAAATCTGGCATTTTGAAGAAAAATCTGAAAAACTCTTTTTAGAGTACAGAAAATTATACCTACACCAGAAACAAGAGGTTTCACAGTATCCCATCTGTGCACAGACCAAGAAAAACAAAATAATTATGTTAACAATTTTTACCAGAAAGGCGGCATGTGTTTACACCAACATGAGATCACGTTGAATCCCCCTGAGCACCAAATCACTAAACTGTGTTGAAATTCTCTGTGGGGTAAATTCAGTCAAAGAACAAACGTACCCAATACCAGCATCATGACAGACCCTGTAGAACACTGTCAGCATCTGTTTTCCCCCACAATTACAAGGTTTCATCCTGCGCGTTTATCGATGGCGAAACAGCATGCATGTCTTGGAAGCATGCAAAAGACTGCTACTGGCAATACCAATGTCTTCATAGCCTGTTTCACTACCACTTATGCCTGCTTAGAACTACTCAACCTGCTAGATAGGCTGCAAGAGCGGTGTCTGTATCACAACACTGACTCAGTGATATTTATGAAAAGGGAGGGTGACTGGAACCCTCCTCTGGGAGATTATTTAGGGGGCATCACAAACGAGATCCCACCAGATCGACACATCACCAAGTTTGTATTAGCCAGCCCAAAACCATACAGGTACAAGCTGTCAGGAGGAAAGGCCTGTATGAAAGTCAGAAGGATTACCCTGAACGTAGCAAAGAAAAGATCAACCTTTACGGTTTGAAAGATCTAGTACAGACCTGGAAGAGAACACTCCAAAAAAGATAAAGGTGCAGCAACCCTCTATTGTAAGGAACAAAAACCAGTGGCAAATAGAGACAAAGACCCTTAAGAAAACGTACTAGAAATACTGGAAATTCAAGCTGTATGTAAGGCCCCATGAGTCTCAAACCCACCTCTGCAGAGTTGCCAGGTAGAAAACCCCTCCACACTGCCACCTAAAAGTAGCTGTAACCAGCTTGTACTCCCCTTCCCATGACCCACTGATGACACAGAACACAGGAAATCCTGCCTCGGGGGGGTCAACAAACAGAGCCCAAGGGGAGTTCCAGGAAGTGCCCATGCAACAATGCAGATCACCAGTTAGCAGCCATGATCACCCTTCATTCTCTGTTTCTGAACTCCCAGTAGTGACCTCGGCTCTGACTTGGACCTTTACTCCCATTTGAACATGGAACACCCAGATGGACTGTGATACCCGGAACTGACCTCTGACCTGTCTCCAGCTCTGCCCTGTGGCCTGACTATTGACACTGATACAGACTCAGAATCCAGGTTGTTGTTCCTGCCTACTGAGCTTATGCCATAAGTCCTGCCTACCTTCACCCAAGATCCTGACAATGTGTTGCTTGGTTTTGATTGATCAGCTAAGTGACATGGTATTGTTCCTCTTCCTTGATTGGATGAGCACTTCTGACATGACTGCTGTGTGTGAATCTTAAATTTTATTTCTGCACATACCTGTGGAAGTGACTTTGAAGTTACTTATTTAACTTTTTTTTCCCCTTTCATTAAAACTCAAAAGCTCAAAAGTTCGCAGAAAGAGAACTCAAAAGAGGAGTAAACATGGCCAGGGAATTCAGTTAAAAATGTAAGTGAATGGTCATGAAAAACTCTTTTTTCATTATTCATACAACTCCATTTCCAATCCAGCTACTGCACCATGGCTCATCTGCAAGACTAAACAGTGAAAAGTGCCTGAGGGAATAGTTAATATAACATACACTGAGGATGTCCAACCACTAAGACTCCAGTCTGCCAAAGCATTTAAGCATGTGCTTAATCTGAAGCATGTGTATAGTGCCAGTGAAGTCAATGGGATTATTCACCTGTTTAAAGTTAAGCAGGTGATTGTGTGGTTTGCTGGATCTAGGTACGGGAAAATGAGCTGAACCTCAAAAATATATGGAAGATGCTAATAAAAAAGGAGGAGAATCATGAGGAGGCAAAGAATTTGGCTCAATTCAGCAGGGCATGGAAAGGAACAGAGTCACAGCCAGGATTATGGAGCTAGAGGCAAGATTTCAATGCCCTCCTTTCTGATCTCTGCTCTTCCTGCGTCTTGGCTTCCACTGCCACCACCACCAATGTTGCTTTTACCATCAACTTCCCTTTTCTGCACCCCTTATCCACCCATTGTTCTCTGGTCTGCCTGTCTGCCAGGTTTGGTTTTTGGTAAGATTTGAAAACCAAACTCACATTTTTATGTATAACAAAACTGAATTACTTTTTCTATGAGAAAATCATTTAAAATATTAATGTACTGCATCACACTTGCTGCTATTCTTCTTCCTTCTCTCACTTTCCTCCAGTTTCTCTCTACTTCTTTTTTCCTCCTCCTCTCCCCTTCATTTTTACTCCCTATGGCAGATCAGCACTGAAAAGGCCTATGCTATTTCCTTCCCCCCTGCCCCATGCTCCAGCGGGAGTGAGAACAGCACTTGGAATCCCTTTCTCTCCACAAGCCCACACAGTCAGAAGAAGGGGTCACCAGCCACTATTTTCTCTTCCTCCTCCCCCCTGGACAAGAGGCTGGACTGTGGATCTTCAGCTCTTGACCACTGGGGAAAAAACCCCTCCACGCTGCCACCCAACAATAGCTGTAACCAGCCTATACTCCCCTTCCCATGACCCAGAAAACAAAAGTACACTGCCAACAATATAAGGAGCAAGAGGGAAAGAAGAGGACATAGAAGGAAGTCAGGACGTTTGGCCAAGTGCAGAAGAGGTGAGCATGATCTATTCACTGGTTCCTCCCCTACTCCCTGTAGATTCTTAGGAGGAGCCACTCCCAAGGTCATTACGTTCCAGCTTCCACTCTGCAGCTGGTCTGCAGAGAACAGTAAGAGCAGTTGATATGCCCCCAATGAAAAGACCATGGTGGTTGTGATCTGTACCACCATCCCATTTCAGGATCCTGATCCGGCTGGGCTCAGGATAATTGTCCTTCCCGGGATGTCAGCTCCTGAGAGGGGAGCTATGGAGAAAGTGGGCCTTTGTGAAAAGGATTTCTGAGCAGCAGCCATTATTGTGGACCCCAAAAGAATGCAGCAGCAATCCTCTTTTGGATTCAAAATAGCATCAATATGCCTTTCACATGATAAACCTGCAGAGTATGTGTGTGTGTCTGGTGACAGAGCAGAGAAGCAGATTGTCACACTGGAGATGTCAGCTGCAGAAGAATCAGATTCAGAGACTCCAGAAGCTGAAGTGGAATCTTGTGGAGCTGCTGCAAGAAATATCAGACAGTGCAGCAAGCCAGTCCGGGAAAGAGTCTTCACGTAACAGATCTTTGAGAAACCACTGAAGCACCCAGGCCAGGATATTCTTCTAATGTTGGCTCCAAGTGTTGGATGCATACTGCCAGTAAAATGTGTAACAATTCTAAGCACAAGTGCCTAGCTACTTTCCATCCCTCCAACCCTAGTCACCCACATAGTTGCTGAACATTTTAGGCAGGGAACAGAAACACTATCATGGAACTTAGATGACCCATCACACACCAGTCACATAGACTATTGGAAGGAACAGTTTGCAAATAACTTGAAGACTAAAAAGTATTTGTCTGAACGACACTGGATTAACAAATACTGTACCTTCTTAAAAACTAGGATTCTCTCAAGAACATTTCACTAAACAAAAGCAGGTTATTCCTTTCCAACCATCTTGATGCAATCTTGCCTCTAGCTCCATAATCCTGGCTGTAGAAATACAGGCTTATCCTGCCATGGGAATGACAGGAAGTGTAGGGGAGGAGCAGAGAAAGAAGAATAGAAAATTGCGACATCTGATAAGGACAAATACCAAACAGGTCATGGAAAAACATCCAAATCAGAAATGGATAGGATTAACTAGTTCATACTATGGCTAAAGAGACGCAGTTGTATACATACTATTGTGAAAGAGCGCCAAAAAAATGAAATAGATATGGGATGGGAAACACCTGACATTATAATGAAGGCTCAGACCTTCCCCAGGCAATGGGTGCAGTTCATAGGAGCTGTAGAATTAAAAGTAATTGTTGTTTGATGCATGATTGTTTCCAAATTATTGTGAAACACAAGCTTCTTCTTATTTCTTAATTCAGCTTCATTGTTTCAAAATATATATTTAAACAGAGATGTGACTGGATGCTATCTGCAGCACCCTGCTTACTGACATTGCTGCAGTCTGGAGAAGGCTGTAGGCCCAGCAGAGGGCAATTATACACTTTCTGGAGAGGAATCGTGAGCACCTGGGTGACAATCACTGGGTTAATGAGGTAATTGGAGAGCATATAAGGAGAGAAAAGAGGAAGGAAGGGGACCTCAAGAGGAGTTCAGATAGGGTTGCCAGAAGGTCTGGTCAAAAAGGGGACCTGGCAGTATCTGGTCAGATGTACTGACCAGACACCAAAAGACCTGTTACCAGGAGGTACCAGGTCATCAACCTGCACCAGAGCAAGCAGACAGCAGGCTCTGTGTCCCAGCCATAGAGCATGGGGAGCCCAGCTGGGAGGGAAGGGAGATGGAGAGGATCGAGCGACGAGGAAGGGGGTGGCGGGAAGAGAGCAGGGGTGGAGCCTGTGGGAAGAGATAGGGCAGGGAAGGAGTCTGAGGTGGAATTGAAGGTTCTGGTTTTCAAGGATTAGAAAGTTGACAACCCTATGCTTGGAAAGTGAGCCTGGGCTTGGGAGTGACAGCTGCAGGGAAGCCTGTCCTTGCTATAAGCCTGTGTTGCATGTTATTGTGATGTAAGGGAGAAATAAATGCACACCTTGGTGAAAGATAAACAGCCTGGTTGTGTTCATGACTGCAGAACCATCTGAACTGGCCAGGCAGTGAGGTTCACCGGGTAGTGACAGAGGCGCCCTCTGACAAAGGGAAATATTTAGCTCTAAAAGCAGATTTATTTTTTCTAGTATACTGATACAGTAGCCTCCTATGAAAGTCAAGGATTCCCACAGCTCAGATCTTCTCTAAAGGGAAGAAGAAAAAGATGGTTCTGTTAATAATCAGAGCTAGCTGGCTCGATACTTAACAACAGCAATAGCAAAGGTTGTAAATGTTCACTCCAATACAAGGCTTCCGCTTCACTGGTTTTGTGTTCATGCCCTTGTTGCATTCACTTTACATAAATGTTTGAGTGAACACGTTTCGTTGGCAATCAGAAATATTGATGGAAACTGACTTTTCTGTGAATGTTCACAGAAAACTAATTCTGAGCCTGTAAATGCAAGTAGTGACAACAGACGTCTGGGGGTGTTCTGTGTGCTCAGCACCATCTAGTGGCTTCTCCCCTTAGGCTGTGGGAGCGGCCTTCATCAGTGGGTGGGTTTGCTCCCACACACCTTCCCAGGACTTCAGTAGGTGTTGGTTCCCAACACTGTGTTACACACATAGCACTACCCATTAGAGAGATACAAAGATGACAGTAACTAGAGAGTCACACACTTTGTTGCTTATGTAGGCCGAGCTGTATACCCAATGATAGGGCGACCAGATGTCCCGTTTTTATAGGGACAGTCCCGGTTTTGGGGATTTTTCCTTATATAGGGCGCCTATTACCCCCTCCTCCCCCCCCCCCCCCCCCACACACCCTGTCCCGTTTTTTTTCACAGTTGCTATCTGGTCACTCTACCCAATGAGAATGTTAAGCTGTTGCCAGTGCTAGATGCAGGGAAGCAGCCAGGGCCACCAGAGAGATGCCTCTGCCTACAGCAGTTTGGTGGTAGGGAAGAGGGAGATGGAGAGGGGGTTGTTTCCAGCTCCCCCTGCACTCAGCCAATGTCTACACTTAAAACACTACAGCAGTACAGCTGCACCGCTGTAGCATTTCAGTGTAGACACTAACTAAAGCATCAGGAGGGGTTCTCCCATTGCTGTAGTTAATCCACCTCCCTCAGAGATGATAGCTAGGTCGGTGGAAGAATTCTTCTGTCAACCTAGAGCTGTCTGCACCAGGAGTTAGGTCAGCTTAACTACATTTCTCAGGGGGTGCAGAGTTTTCACACCCAAAAGGCATAGTTATGCCAATGTAACTTTAGTGTAGTTACTTTGTCCTTACTCTCCAGATATTCTTTAACCTGTCCCCATCCCCTCTGACCTGAACTTCACACACATTTCCCACCAAAACCCTCCTTTATTCCACAAGCCCTGGCCGAGAATCACTCCCCCAACACATACACAAAACCTCAGCCCTTCTCCTTTCAGAGTTAATATATGTGGAGGTTGTGCTAACAGTTTCAGGGTTTACTCTAAACAATCCCTGCTCCCCCTCCCCACACTCTGGCTTCCTACTTTACCTAGTGCTTTTGCAGTTGTACCTGCATTTACATAAGGGAGTCGTTCTAGTGCAGCTACATTGGTCAGAAATCGCACCGCATCATACCACTGATGAACAAAGCTATGCCAGCAAAAGTCTATAGTGCCAACCTGGCCTAATTTGGGGGCTGTTTTTGTTATTTTCACTAAGTAATTCATAGGGCTACTCACAAACCACAAGAAAAAGTACCTCTACTACCTGGCAGATAAGTAAAGAGAATCGTGCAAGTCACAGTAGGCAGAACCCCTGGAGTAAACATGAAACGCGGGTGGAGAATATGTAATTCTGCCAGTAACGTCAGCCCGCCACTGTGATATCACTTTGTAAATATTTGCAAATTCAAAGCTTGCAAATATCAATGTACATACTGGTTATGAAACACATTTATTCATCTAACAACCATAGTCTTTATTCTTAGCACTGACATCTGTTTTGTGCTCTCAGAGAGCTATTCATTAATCCATTATAGTCAGCCGCATAGCCATGGTGCTTTAAATTCCAGGCAGCACAGAACTTGTATAGGTGATAGACAACTACATGAAAACAAGGAAGATAACATTACAGACCTGTGGCAACAGGCACAGCAAGAGCCAAACTCCACGCTGCCATGCTAGAGTTCTAAAGATATACTACACAGAACTTAGAACTAAGTTGAGTTGTGGGTCCCAGACTCCTGGGAACCAATCCAACTCCTAATAATGTTAATGGCAATCTTTCCACTGATTTCACTGACAGCTGGATCAGATACTATTACTATTATTACATGTAAACTTCTGCATAATAGCTAGGCCAAAGAGCAATAACCACATGTATGATAAGGGCGTGGAAAACTAGGCCAGAAACCTCTCAAAAACAGGCCATATCATGAGAGTTCTTGCTTATCTTCCTTCCGTATGAACCTGGCATGCCATGAGAACTGCCTTTTTCACAATATTTCTGATTGCAGCCATAAGTGCAGCCAGATCATGCAGAGCTGTGTGAAAAATGGAAGATAATGAAGAAAAACAATTAGCCAAATACTGGTCATTTGTAATCTTCCAAGACGTTCCATTTCAGTTGTGTTCTAGAAATGAGCAAATGCTGAAGAGGCTGCTTCTTGTCAAACGCCTATCACCCATCCCTAGCTGTTGCATTTTTTATTGTTAAATACTGGAAGTCAAACTCAGAGGGATGTGAAAAGCACAGCCACATAAAAATGTTGAGGAGGAGGGTAAGCAGGCATGAGAATTCATGAGGTTTTCTTACGTAGTGCATAATTAGTCTGTAGGACCCACTGACACAAAATTGAGGCCAACAACTTAGCAGAATTTATTAATCATATAAATGTCTAATTTTTTTAAAGTCATCCACACTTCCATAAAATAAGATTGACATGTATAAGGACCTTCATGCTCTCAGACACAAGTCAACCACTTACTGCCTGGAGTTAAGAAGAAACTTCCCCTAAAGACAAGTTTTTCCATAATTGTCCTTTATAGCATTTCTCGGAACCAGGCAGTGTCAGATAAATGATACTAGAGTGACCACACATCTGAACTGGAATGGCCACCTGTCTATCTATGAGAACTACAGCTGTGTTGAAAATACAAAAAAAAATTGTTCCTCATATTCATACACCGCCCTGTGACATTGTGCTAGGCAGAAAACCTGCTTAGCCAACCCTCTGTCACTCCAGCCCCAGTTAGGAGGTGAACTGGAGCTGGGTAGAACACTGTTACACACCCCCACAACTGTGTCTCTGATTATAAAGCCTAAGCAAGTCTAAGTTGGTGTAAACGATATTCTAATAGAATCAACATGAAACACAACTCACTGGAGGTTGTAAGAAACCACAAGGTAAAGTAGGGTGGGGCAGCATCTTGGCTTTCCTTCCATATACACTTTAATCTACACCTGCTTCTAGCTTCTCAAGCAGGCCAGATTTAGGGGCAGGCGACCCAGGTGACCACCTGGGGTGCCAGGCTTAGAGGGCACCATGCTTATGGTGCTGTTTTTGTTTTTAGCGACAAAAGGGAAAACAGAATGTTTGAAGTAATGTGTTTCAGGTATTCTGTATGTGGATTCATTTTTCACTAACCTCCTAGAATGTTCTGGATCTTTATAGAATCTCATGGGAACTTCCAGACTTTCTGAGAACTACATTTTCCTCGAACCTCCTGGAACGTGGCCAGGTATAAAAGGGGCAGGGCGTCACCAGTCAGTCAGTGAAGTATAAGAACGAAAAGTGAAGTGAGAACCCAGCAGCAATACTGTGAACCTTGTATAACTGTCAAAGTGTACTTGTGTTTTGAGACTTGAAGAGTGTAAACAGTGACAAATAAAGGAAATATTTAACAAGACGTGAGAGATATCTATTGACTCCTATCTATGCAACAATATAAAAGAAATATTGTTACTACTTTTGCCATGCTTAACACATAACGTTTGACTTTCTGAGTCTGCGAAACATAGACTTTTATTCTCCCTAATACTGTTTTCCCTAATACTAGTCCATGCAATGCACAGTTCAATTTCTTGATGTTAGTATGTCTGTTATTCTTAAAATTTAGAAGTTTCTATAAGCTTAGAGGAAGTGAAATTTTTATTTGCTTATATATATATATGGTGCCCCACCCTACTTTACCTTGTGGTATGTTAAGATGTTAAGATTGTAGACAGCTCAAAATTTTCAGTTGAAGAAAGGTTTATTTTATTTGATAATTTCACATAAAAAAACTGGAAAAGAAATTGCTGCTCAAGTACCAGCAGTTCTAGAAGGCTTTAAGTTAGTTTTTCAAGTCTTCATTGATCAAACCTATGACAATGGATTTAATATGGCTGGGAACTACAAAGGTGTACAAGCAGTTCTGCTTGAGCATAATTCAAACTGTATTTTCCTGTAACTGTGGAAACCACCCACTAAACCTTGTAGGTATTGACTCTGCCGAATCATTCAAGAAGGCAATTACTTACTTTAGACCTGTTCAGCAAATGTACAATCTCTTCAGTAGCAGTCCACAAAGGTGGAAAATCCTGAAGCAATATCTTCCTGTTTCACTGCATGGGATGTCCAAAACTAGACGGTCTGTCCGGATTGATCGTGTTCAACCAGTTGCGCAGTATTTGAATTCAGGGAGAAAGGCTTTAAATGAGCTTGAATCTCTCAATCTCACTGCATAGGCTCAAATTGAACTTCAGTCTATTCAGAAGCACATGTCTAAATTTGAATGCATTCTGATGTCATCTTTGTGGATGAAGCTAAATTTGAATGCATTCTGATGTCATCTTTGTAGATGAAGCTACTTAAAATGATCCACCAAACTAATCTGGTAACTGAAGCACACAATGCTACACTTGATGTTGAGAGGGATAACAATGAAAATCTTATCAATGACATTCAACAGAGTCATGAACAATGGCATGAGATCCTGACTGTGTCCACATTAGTAGCACTGAATATTGGCATTTTAACTGAATTCTCAACCATTCGCAACTTACCTACTGAATCCGATGCAAGCAGCATTATAGGGCCAATGTCTTCCTTGTTTTCATTGACTCTATTCAATCAGGTCTTACACGTCGATTTGAGTCACTGCAACTAATTTGCACCCATTGGGGGTTTCTTTGGCAGTTCAACAGACTGAGTAATGAAGATCTACTTTCTGCACCTGAACAATGTCAGCAACGGTACAACAAAGAAATCTCAAAAAAGACTTCAGTGATGAGGTCATGTTCTTCAAACAAATACACTTCACAGACTTTAAATTGGAATGCAAGCCAAAGGAATTGCTTCAAGAAATACCCAAAGTAGGACTCTCTGGGGTGTTTCCTAATGTCACAATTACATTGCATCTTTTTGTCAGTTTGCCTGCATCAGTGGCTTCAGGTGAACACACCTTCAGTGTGTTGAAGCAGATAAAGAATGATCACTGTTCAACTATGGGACAAGAGTGTTTGAATGGGCTCACCATGCTTAATACCAATTGTGACATTGCATGAAAGCTAGATTTTTCCTCAATAATTAGTGCATTTGCAGAGAAAAAGGCTATAAATGCATTTGTTAAATAAAAAAATATTCAAATTGTCTCACTTTTTTTGGTGCCTTATTTTGTTTTCATGTGTCCCCATATTTTATTTTTATTATGGCTAGGAGCCTCAAAAGCTGGAAATGGCCTGGGCCTCTCTGGACCTCTGAGAGAGCCTGAGCATTTGAGTAGTCCTACTGAAACCAATGCAACTACTAATTAAAAATCAGTAGGGCTGTGCAAATGTTGAACATGTACATAAGTGCTTTCAGAGGATAAGTGCGCATCAATCCTCCAGTTAAAGACTATGAAAGAGAAAAGCTGCAAAATCACAGGGACAATGCTTGTGAGTAAAAGTATGGACTCCAAGTAAAAGAAGCTAGTTAATGGATTACATTAAAAGCCTTTTTGATATATATGGCATGAGTTTGGATTTTTTCCTTCTTGTCTGTGCTACTTTGTTCAAAGTGGCTTATAAATGTGTTAAATGAACGGGTGTATTTTAAAACCTTCATTAAGACACAGTGAAAAGTCAGAACAATAAGAATTCCTGCCAAATGCATATACCATCTAAAAACTAATAAAATGTAGATTACAAAGAAGAATGGCTCATTCTCTCACTAGAGGTGTGATGCTCTTTATTTGACTTGGATCAGAAACTCTGGTTTTATTCAACATAGCACTGCTCACAATTTTGTTTCATTTTATTTTGGTCAAATTTGCAAATGACCTGGCCAAGTAAAAATGAATATATTTGGGCCCCCAGCATCCAATAGGACTATTAAAGTGACTAAGTGCTTGTGAAACGGGTCCTTAGATGGTACCTTTCCTAATACCAGCACCAAACCTTCTCCATTTTTCTTGCTTGAATTTTACCAAGCCCCTCTCAGATTAAATCTTATATCTTCCAGGAAATTTTCAGGATTCAACTTGCTCATCAGAATTATTCTTTAAAATCTACATTATATTTTGGGTTGCATTGTATTAGAAATCAGTGAGGCTTGTGAATTGAGGATGGGACTAGGAACCAGTGATTAATGGCTAATATATTGCATAACATTGGCAATTAACTTCAGCCATAATTTTCAGTGTTGGGTGCTGGGTGTATAAGAATTGGGTAGTATCCCTTTAAATAATTTGTGAGTCCTCTAGTGGGCCTCACAAGTGCCCAACTACAGCTCGCTTACTTTGGGCACCCAAGTTTGAAATTTTTGGCCCTAATCTCTCATATACACAAAGGGGATATTTACATATATATGTTGTATTAGTTTTGTGACACTAAAAACAGTTAGTTTGTACAGTGCTTTGAATATATCAAGCATTGCAATGCATAAGTGATAAATGTTGTTATTGCACTTTGATTAAACTGCACTATTCTCCTGGAGGATAAATAGTTTATCCCCCTTTTAGATGATGAGCGTTTTATGTAACTGCTGTGAATAAGAATTCTTTTTATAGATTTCAGAACGTTTATTGATTTTTTATATTCATAATAAAAAGCAACTTCTAGAAAGAGCAAGTGATAACAGAACAGAGTAAAAATTATAACATACTGAATATGACTTAGAAACTAAGGGCATTGTCTTTGTTTTCCAAGGTTAAGTTAAATGTTGGAAAGAGCAAGAAAGTTCCATTTTCCCTTTTTTTATGTAGACAATATACTTCAGAAAAATTATGGGAAAAAATGTTTTTTGCCATACTGAATCATTATAATAGAGAGACAGTTGACACCCATCCTAGCATCACCCAATCTAAACCAATGCATTATTACTTACTTTTTGCAGTGTTTCCAACCCCAAGCATTCAAAAATCGTAGGATTATCTTAAAGCTCATTAGATTTTTTTAAAAATTGGGGTTCCTCTTATTTGGCTTCTGGTGTTGGACCCTGTGGGATTCATGTTGTCAAGCTTTTCTCTGCAACCCTGTGGGTTAGAAGCTTACTTTTTGTTCTAAATGAAATCTAAGATTCTGATATATTCCCATGACCTCAGGAGCTGCAGCTTTAAGAAAAACACTAAATATTGCAAGACTGTCAATAAAATCCCAGGAGTTGGCAACACTGAATTGTTTTGAAGTAATACTCAGAGGCCCCAATGTAGGATCAGAGCCCCACTGTGCTAGGTGCTCTACAAACACACAACAATAAGTTGGTCCCTGCCTCATAGAATTTGCAGTCAAAATATAACAAGAAAGAGACCTGGCAAATGTAAAATACATATGAGTGAATCACAAGATAACAATGAGATCATTGTGATCAATGAGATAAGCAGTGTGCACAGCACAGAAGCTGCATAACAATTGTTAAGTTCTCAAGTACAAACCCTGAAATGCCACAGGTGTGATTTTATATCTCAATAGAACTTTTCTAGAAAATTTGGGGCAAATCTGACAATGTGTTTCAAAAAAGGAAATGTTCTTATTTCTTTAACATTTTCCTAGATATGTGTGACTTACCAATAACTCCTAGACAGCTTGGCTCACAATCCCCAAAACCGTGTTTATCTGTTGTTCTCACTGAGGGCTGATGTCTTTGGCTAGATATTTTTCTGGACTGGAAGAAGCTGTTGACAGGATAATTTAGTTATTAAATGTGAGTTTGTCATGTACGTTATGCACTTGCAGATTTCTTAGCTCTGCCTGGTTCCAGCTGGACCTTGCAGTGTTGTCTAGCCTCAGAAACAGATAGCCATAATGAGAGGAGCAATAACCAGGGAAACACATAGGGAGCAGTTTGGGAACAGCAGGCGGGAGAGAGAGCTGCCTAACTCGGTATGGGAAGCAGAGAGGCCTGGAGACTATAATGAACGTTCTTTGTCCCTTTGTCACCTGTTTGTACAGTGCCTAGGCCCTTGCTTCTTAGCGCTACCACACTAGATAAAATAATAAAATAAAAAAGAATAACCAAAAATCCACTATTTTCATGGTTTGCCTATGGAGGAGAGGGAATATAAAGTGAAAATAGTGGATTTTTGGTTATATTCCCTCTCCTCCATAGGCAAACTATGAAAATAAAATGAATTTAATTACTTCTTTAAATTCGTATTGAAATCTCTATCATAAAAAGTGCTTAATCCAGTGGAGGAGAGGGGAATAGAATATGTTTACTTGTACATTCAGAATGTGAATTTCCAAACTTCCTAATGTTTGGGGGTTTATAAAAATTTTAACTTTGAGTTTCTAATATTTCTACTTTTTGAAAAAGTTACAATTATCACTTTTGGATCTTTTCCTTAGGTAATTGAGAAATATTTACAAATTTAACACAGCTTAACAAAGTTTTTTGCCTGGGAATTTATTAGAGCTGAGCAGGAATTTCCATGATTTCAAAATTTGTTTTCATTCCAAATCAAAACATTAAATTTCAAAATTTCTCACAAAATGAAATGTTCAAAAAAATATTTGGGGTCAGCCAAAACATTTCATTTCAATACAGTTAAAACACCTTATTTCAACTAAAAAAAAGTTTTTAGTTTAAAATACATTTTGAAAGGAAGAGTTATTTTGAAAGATCAAAATATTCCATTCTGAACATATTTAAATAGAGCATTTTGACATTATTATAATGATTCGTTTTCATTTTTTCTAAAATTATATGTTGTCAAAATCAACACATTCCCACTGAAAGCTGATTTTTAACAAAACAGCATTTTCCAACCAAACGTACTGTCAAAAAAATTTCAACCAGCTCTAGAATTTACTTTAGTGTTTAGATCAAAACATATGTTTATATACAAAGCCATGAATGTATCCTTATTGCAGTAACTCTTGATTTATTACCTACTTAAAGTAGTGAATTGAAAGTATCTCTAACATTACTGCAAGGGTGTGGTACTCCCACAAGTACATCTACACACCTTTTGATTATGGTTAAACATGTGACTCATTAACTACACCTACCTGTACAATGTGCTGTAAACACTGATAAAAGTAACACCAGTAAAGATGCATTTAATCAGTAGAAAAGCAGAATTGTAAAATGAAATTTGTTGTATTAAACACTGGCCTAAAAATAATTTCCTAAATAACATTCTATATTTTCCTATTTTTTCCCCTTTCTTTCTTTAACTGTTCCTGCTAACACTTAAGGAATAGTCCTATTCTGAAAAGTTACTGGATAACAATAACCCCTTGTTATCCCACAGTCCTACTCCCTTTTACATATTCTGCAATGTAACTACTTACTTCAGTGACAAAAAACAAGGGTTTTTTATTATCTTTTTTTTCTGCTGGTAGCCCTGCAGAGCGGTCCGAGATACAAACCAATTTTTGGAGTTGAAAGTTTGTCACTGACTTATTCTACTAAGTACAGTTTAATTATGGACCACTCACAGCCATTCCGGTTGGACTTTGGGATCTGAAATAACCATAACCATAGGACCCTTGATTTTTTTGAAAGACTCCAGGTCAGTTCACACTTCTAGAAGGCATTGCTTTCCAGGCTACTTTTTCATAGATTCATAAATTATAAGTAGGGCCCTACCAATTTCAAGCTCATAGGATTTTAAAAATTGTAAATTTCATGATTCCAGCTATATAAATCTGAAATGTCAGTGTTGTAATCATAGGGGTCCTGACCCAAAAAAGAGTTGGGTGGGCGGGGGGGTTGGGGTTTGCAAGGTTATTGTAGGGGTTGTTGCATTAATGCTACCATTACTTCTGCACTGCTGCTGGTGGCAGAGTTGCCTTCAGAGCTGGAGAGTGGCAGCTGCTGGAGCCCAGCTCTGAAGAACGAGCTTCCACCAGCAGCAGTGCAGAAGTAAGGATGTCATGGTATGGTATTGACACTCACTTCTGCACTGCTGCTTCCAGAGCTGGGCCTTCACACAGCAGCTGCCACTCTCCAGACACTCACCTCAGAAGGCAGCAGTGCAAAAGTAAGGGTGGCAATACTGCATCCCCCCTAAAATAACATTGTGACACCCCCCACCCTGATTGAATTTACCTTGCTTTCTTGCCTGCATATTTATACTTGCCGCTGGAGATTTCCACAACATTCATCTGATGTAGTGGGTCTTAGCCCACGAAAGCTCATGATCCCTAAGATCTGTTAGTCTATAAGGTGCTACAAGACGCTTTATCATCAGAGGGTGGCAACTTTGAGTCATTATTGCCAAAGGTTTCATATCTCATTCACAGTCCCCCAACCAGAAAGCATGATCTGAAACCATGGTTACTACTGTAGAGATTCTTAATAGTCTATGGAAATATGTTTGCAATTTGAATGGGGAGAAGGCAACATGAAAATGTTGCCCAGTGTTTGTTTTACCTAAGGTAGTCAAATTTGCAAACACAAACAGTTCCACTTTCTAAGCAAGTCAGTATGAGAGCCATGGCCTTAGCGAACTGATCATAACTTTCAGTCTTCAAAATGCGTAGCCTGTGACACAAGCTGTCAATGTGGGTGAGAAATGACCAAAACACCACCTGAGTTTTGTTGTGTATTGTGCCAAACTGATAGATTATAAAGCACTATGCAAGAGCTACCTATTATTACTATTAATTATTATTATTATTTAACTATGAAACCTGTTGACCAGGATGTTTCCTCGCTGTATGAATGAAATTAATTAGCACAGCAATTTCTAACAAGCTATCCCCATATTGTAGAACCGGTTTATTTCATTCATGCAATAAGAAAAAACATTCTGAAGAAGGGGTTTTATGTTCAAACCATATAATCTGCCAATTGTGATACAATATGCAATAAAACCCACAAGGGTTTTATTTGAGGCACAACTGGGAAGACCCTACCCCAGGCTGCTTAGGGATTTAAGGAGATGCTTCTTTCTTGAGCTTGTCATGACACACCAAGGCAAGGAAAATTTGGAGAAGCTGAAACAGTCCCCTCTCACGCTACCCATAGATGAATTTATGCAGTTCCCTCATACACATAATTAAGCCCCCCAATTAATGCAGCAACTTCCGTACAATTCATGACAGACATCCTGCCTGCTCCCCTCCCGCCATGCAGTTAATACCAATCACCAACCATCGCCACACAGAATTAATGCAGCTTCTCCTCAGTTAAAGCAGACTGCCTTCATGCTGGTTGCATCCTCCTTACCTTAATGCTGTTCCACCTTTCTAAGGGTCTCCTAGATGTTCCTTCTCTTGCTGCTACAGCATTAGGCCTTTGTGCCTCTCCCTTCTAAGGAACAGAGAGAGGCCTACGAGCTGCCCAAGAGGAGCCAGTAGGAGAAAGGTGAGGAGACAGAGAGCTGATGGGATGACATTTTTCTTTGGGCTGCAGGTGCAGACTGAGGAGGAAGTAGAAGGACACAGCAGCTCAGGGCTAGCTCTCTGAGTTTGGGCAAGTGTTATGAAGGGCAAAAAGTATGTGTGTTTCAATCATGTTATCTCAGGCATGTAGCCTAGGCTACACTGTGGCCAGTTAACATAATTTCAGATGTGTTGGCCTGCATTTCAATGTGCATTCAGAGGGCTGAACAATCATTTAAGTCATCTTGATTGAGCTAACACTAGTAAAAACCACAAATTTTTTGCCTACCAAGACAGGGTAAGGTCAGTGACCCCCACCAAGATTTTCAACAATTGGTGTGTGAAATTAGCTCTAAATCCCAATGTATACACCTAAGAAGTGGCCTGATTTTCAGAAATGTTACTAAGCAGCACTCACTGATTTCATGTTCTAGGCTAAGCCATTTAAGAGAGATGCTGAGCCAAGAAAGTAAGGCAAAAGTACCAGAATTTAAAACCACATGAATTTTTGACCTTTCACATTTTGTCAGGAGCCCTGTAGTACATACTCACTAGTGGGTAACAATATATTTCAAAGGCCTTGTGTGGTTTGCCTCAAAACTTTCTAGAAAAAATCTGCCCTAGTAGAATCACCTGTTTGAAAATTCATATGAATCAGCTTGGTTTGGGCAAAGCTAAGTGTACAGCTGGGTTTATAATACAAAGCTTCAGTATTAATTATATACAGACAAGTATTTCTGCCTCATTTGTGTTACCACCATATGTCCAGAGGGCAGGTGATATTAGGTAGATGCCTGACATGGATCATTTCTGCTACAGGCACTGGGGAAATAAGGTATAGCCTGCGTTAAACAGGTACGCTTTAAAAACCTCACACAACTGTAATGTAGGATTGAGCTGATGTTAATGGATATCCCACTTTACACAAATCTTTATTGCAAATCTCTCTAATTATATTCATTATTCCTATTGATAATTATATATTCATAGCTTGGTTTGTAATGATAGATTGATTAAGAAATTAAACCCCACCCAGCTCATCCTCTCTCTAACACTACAACTAGAGATCTCCATGTTCCAGAAGGTTACTTTACATACATTCCACTTGGTCTAAGTAAAAATTAAAAAGAAAAGTCAGCCCAAGCTTTCAAGAGTTAGTTGGTTTCCATTCAAAGGCAAACATTTGCCAAGGTTCACTCAAAACTCACCCTAGATAACTGAAATTTCACCAAACCTGGCTCTGGTTTTAGATTTATTAACAACAAAAAAATTCATCTGGCCCCAAATTTTGTTACAAAACTTTTGCACAGCTGTGCCAACCACATATCATGTCATAAAGAATGGACCTTATCTGTTGACCTCACCAACTTAATAAAATACAATGCACAGGAATTCTTGTAGAAAACTGACTTACTGCCTGACCCCAATCACATGACCCAGGTCAGGGTTGCCTAAAGGTTAATAAACCTAATCATACTTGGGTTAGTATCTATTGTTAGCTATTGGAATGAGCACCAAGGTTACTAGTAGGTAAATTATTACTCTCAACCAAACATATAGGCAGAGTGCAGGAGATAACTGAATTTTCTGGTATTAACTATGAGCCCACTGTTGGCACTCAGCAAATAACATGCATTTAACATTATTCCACTTGTTAAATTCATTTGGGAGTTTAATAATGAATGAGGTCAAGGAAAGCTCTAAGCATGGAGAGTGAAGTAGTTTAGGACATTTCTTCTTCAGGGTTATACTTCAGTTTTTGTTGGTATTGGCC
The DNA here is from genome assembly GCA_007922305.1 of Dermatemys mawii. Taxonomy (NCBI): domain Eukaryota; kingdom Metazoa; phylum Chordata; order Testudines; family Dermatemydidae; genus Dermatemys; species Dermatemys mawii. Next base: position 25,058,951 of record ML677363.1, on the reverse strand, counting down.
ATATACTTTAATCAATTATGCATTTATTGCTGGTAATACTTATGCTGAGTAACTTTGCCTTAATTAGCTGCATTGCCTTATTTTTTAATATGAAGTCATGTTATCCCTTCTTGTACAGAGGTCATGCCTCTGTTCTCCTACTGCGTTAAGAGGTACAGAAGGGATTTTCCTAAACAAACCTCGGGGGTCTGCCCTGTGTTCCCTTTGGCCATAGGGGCTACAGCAGCCCTGCAGAGAGGGCAGACATGACCTCAGAATCACACTGGGTTGAGCTCTGGTGGACAAACACAATGGACATCCTGCAGGCCTCTGCCATGGGGGAATCCTTCTGAAGATCAGGTGTTCTTGTCTCTCCCTCCTAGCACTGGCACTATAGCCGGCTTCCATGCCCTTCTTTTACCCTCATGCCATGTGCATTCTGTGACATGGGGGGGAGGGGGGACAGAGCTGATGGAGCAGAGGTTCATGCTGGTCTGAGATTAATTTCAGTGGATTTTTCTATATTTAATTCCACTCAAAATGTGTTCCCGGAGTTCCTCCCCCCCCAGCTGTGCTTTCAAGGCAGTGGTTCTCAAACTGTGGGTTAGGACCCCAAAGAGGGCTGCCGTTAGACTTGCTGGGGTCCGGTACTGAAGGCAGAATCCCACCACCGGGGGCCAAAGCCGGATCAGGGTACAGGCCCCCCCCCCCCGCCCTGCCTGGGGAACGAAGCCCTTGAGCTTTGGCTCTGCCCGGCTTCGCTTCCCCCTCCTGCGCTGTGCCGTCAGTTTAGGTGTCTCCGGCGCCCGAGCTGGGATCCGAGTAAGCGGGGCGGGGGCAACACCAGCCTCCATCCCTCCCCGGAGCGACGCGCTGCCCCAGCGAAACCGCTTCCCCAGCGGCTTGCGCGACCCGAGCAGCCCCAGCCTGCGCGGGTGTCCCTGCCCTGCAGCCGCCCTGGGTTTGCAGAGGCCGCTGCTCTCCCCTTCCCGTCTAAAGACACAACTGCCAGGAGACCAACACCCACAGCGGCTGCGAGGCCGCGGCCCCTGCCTGGGGCTTGGCGCCGACGGCGAATCGCCGCTGCCCCGCTTGGCGCCCTCACAGGCTGGGGGCCAGGGAGCCGCCTGCAGTGCCGCGGTTGGCTCCGCTTTGCTGGTGCGGGAGCCTGCAGAGGGCTGCTCGGCAGCAGCCAAGGGCCCCCCGCGCTCTGCCGCTAGCCCAGCCTTGGCATGGCCGCTGCCGGGGCTTCCCGAGCTCTAGGGGCTCGCCCCATCTGCATTCCCGGTAGCCGGGGCTGGGGGCGCGCCCAGCTCCCCGCCCCTCCGCCCGCTCGGCTGGGACCGCCGCAGCGTCGGGGTCACGGCAACGCCTCCGCCCGCTCTGCGGGTTACCCCCCCGCGACAGCGCGCCGGGCCCGCGGCCGCAGAGCGGGCAACGCTCAGGTGGTTCGGCTACATTCTTCCGCTAAGTAGCGTAACTGCCGCGGCGGAGGCTAGGCCACACCCTCCCCGGGCCACTGCTTTGGGCAGAGCGGCGAGAGGCTCCCAGTGGGTTCGTGGTTTCTCTTTGTCAGTCATGATTCGCTGCAATCAGGTTGGCTGTTAGGTGAAGGGTTTAGCGACGGTGAGAAGGGGCCGGGCAGGGCGGAGCAGGGAAAAGACCGAACTGGGAGAACCCAGCTGGCAGCTCACTTTTCACACCTCTCCATGCGGCAGGGAGCCCAGCAGCTTGGAGCATCACTCATCCAGATCTAGTGTAATACGCCTAGAAGCAGAGGTGAGAGTTTGCTTCTTATTTGGCACCGACACTAATTTTTCCTGCAATATTCCTTTATTTTTCCATAAAGGGGGAGAGAATCTCCTTGCCTAGGAGTAGTTCAGGATAATTCCTCGGTATTTCTATGAACCATACTAAAGGAAGTGTAAGTAATTGTGCTTGATTTGTATTATAAGGGTAGTTCATTTGTCTGAAGATCTTACAACCACTTGAGTGGTTTTGGTTTATACTCTGGAAAACTAAGACCCTGATACTTTCTTCCTTCAGTCCACAGTTCTGTATCAGGGTGTAGCCAAAGAATGCATCTGAAGAAGTGGGTTTTTACCCACTAAAATTTGTGCCCAAATAAATCTGCTAGTCTTTGAAGTGCCACTAGACTCATTTTTTTAAAGGAAGAATGATAGTTTTGGGATTGAGTAAAAACAACAAAGAGTCCTTGTGGCACTTTAGAGACTAACAAATGTATTCGGGCATACACTTCTGTGGGCTAAAAACTGGTTCATCAGATGCTGTTAGGATGTGGGAGGTTTTAATTCCCAGATCTGTGTGATCTCAGATAAATTATATCTTCAACAGAGCTCAGTACTACACTCTTCTGTAAATCTGGGATTAATTTCCCTTTGCCTCAGTTCCCCTATCTTTAAAATGGGGGTGGAAATAATATGCCCCTATATCGGAGGAGGTTTCTTATAAGTCACTTATTAATGTTTGTGAGGCAATCAGATACCATGGCAATGGGGGGAGAGGCAGATGAGTACCTGTATAAATTATTTCAACTAAAAAAACACAGTTCCAAACTATATATTATCCGTGCTCTTTTTTTTCCCCTTATGCCTTCACTTCCCTGTCCCCTTCCTTTCCCTCCAAATAACTGGACAAGTATGGTACATCTTAGCAGGAGATAATTCGTTATCCTAGGGCACATTTTATTCCAACCTCTGGGAATGAGAAAAAACAACATACTATGTGATAGACTCCAGAAAGCAAATAAAGTGGGTGAGATTATCAGACCAGAACCCAGTTCAAAACATTCTGTAAGAAGTCTGTGTGATGTACATTTCCAGAAGAAGTATGGTTTAAACAGTGAAGTGAGGAATACTGTAGCATGAGCACAGGACTGGGAACCAGGATTTCTAAGCTCTTTGACCTTGGACAAGCCACTTTTGTTTGTGTCACTTCACTATAGTTGTTACTTATTATTTGTATTATGGTAACGTCCAGGGGTCATAACCAGAGCCTCATTATGCTAGTGCTGTACTGACGTGAAGCAAAGAACCCAGAGGCGATCTTCAGCAAGTGTAAATTATAGCTCCAGTGAAGTTAGCAGAGCTCAGACAACTTACACCAGTTATGAGGATCTGCCCACCAAGAATTTTGCATCTTAGTTATAAAACGGGTGTAACAGACAAGCAAAGGGAGTAACGGAGGAGGAAGGATGAGAGTTGTTGGCACCAGGGGGCTACTACCCGAAATGGATCTTTAATGGCTCCCAGGGAAGCAGATTATTTTCATACCAATGAAAAAGGTCCACAGTAATTAATCTGCATACACTGCAGTTTATTTGAGAAGGAACTACACAAGCAGTAAAGGGTAACATTAAGCACATAACTCTTGTGTTAGATATTAAAGAGCTATACATTGAGCTAAACATTCCTCTTAGTGAGCCTCTTTCACAAACATACACAAACGGGCCCTGTGCCAGCCTCCCACAGTTCCTGCTTTACCAATTCTGTGGGACTTCTTCCTTCCAGGTCTAGTCTCCTCAACCCTCTGGTCTGTCTCAGATTCCCTTCAGGCGAGGCCTTGGCTGCCTGGAAACCCCTCAGGTCACAGTCCTACTCAAGCCCCCAGAGCAGAGTTTTGGCTCTAGCAACTTCTTCAAGTGTCAGTTAAGGAATCCCCTCTCTCCTTTTCTCAACAGTTATTTACTTTGCTTGATTCTTATACTATTTTTCCTCAAAAGAGTCACATCTCAAAACCATGCCCAGTGGGCTTGTGACTGACAGTATTTGGAAGGGTTGGGGAGGGGGAGTGTTACCGAACAAAGACCACTCCACGTTTACACACTCAATCATTCACTCTCTGTGTGGTGTCCTTGCTGTAGGATCACTATAATGAGGTTGACCTGTGCTCCATGCTGAAACTATCCACGTGATACTCATGGCCCATAGTTGCTGACCAATAAGTTCAGTATTGATGGCATACACAGGCTTTGCCAGACCTTTATCAAATCTGCTTCTGCTTAAAGGGTGCCTGCTCCCAGGAGCCTTTGCAGTTCTTCAGCCATGTTTAAGTCGTGTCAGGTTATGCTCACATCATTCATTCAGCACAGCCACACCAAATTGGCACCAGCCCCACAAGGGTCAACTCCCACTTTTTAGCTTTCAAGCTTTTTTGGGCTCATATCGCTGGTTTATGTTAATCCTGCGCTTTCTCCACCTGTAAAATAATATTTATCTGCTTTAAGACAGATGGGTGAGAACAGAAAAAAAAAGAAGTATTCTCAAGAGTTCTTGTGAATAAACCCAACTCCTTTATTTGGCTGCCTGCCATTCATGATGTTTTTTGTCCATGTATTTGCAAACATTCAGTATAATGAGATTTTATGTGGTCATTTTATTTATTTATAGGAATAGCTTCTGCATACAAGTACTAGTGTGAATGCATGTGTTTGTGAGCATCATGCCATTCTGTGGTCATTGTGGATGGGAAAGGAGGGAGGTTTTCGCAGAGAAGGAGCCAGGGGGAAAGATCAGCATCAGTACAAGGAGGTGAGAGTAGGGTATAACTATCACTAATGGGAGCAATGGTAGAGGGATCCCTAGAGAGGTGGTAATTCAGGCGTAGGGACTAACTTGGTTAACCAGCTGTGTGCCAGGAGCGTGGCCAGGCAGTGAAGAAGTACCAGAGGCAGGTGTGTATCTGATTAACTGACATCCAGAAGTTAAAATGCTCTTATTATCTGATGAGAAACACTCCATCCCATGGAGCTATGGTCCTGCTAACCCTGTGTTCTCTGAATCTTTATCTCATGTTGCTTGTTGTTGGGGTGGAGGTGAGAACAAAGACTGCACTGAACAACTGGCAGACATATGTGTTGGCTAATTGCATCATTGCAAAGGAAAAATAACCCCACCACAAGTATGTTCTTTCCCGCTATTTAGCAAGTACTATATTTTGTACTGCTGCTACTTTCCCACTGTGGTGTTTGAAGTGCTTCACACTGGAATATACAGCATCCCTAATAGTCCCTATAGGTTCTCTTAGAAGGAGTATCAGCTTCCCTATCCCCAAGTCTGGATCACAAGTGTATTTTGTGACCCCACTGAAGTAAGATATCAGAAGCTCATTATAGGGGTCTTCTCCTCCCTACCCACTAGTTCTACCTGCCCTAGCTTCTCCAGAGGACAACCCCACACAGTTCTTCCACCTCTCAAGAACTGGCACGCTGACAGCGCCATGTCTCCTCCACAGGCAACCCTCTTATCCCACCCCAGCAGATACATTGCTCTTCTCTGTACCCTCATCCTATGAATGGACAAGAGTACTCAGTGTCTTCTGGTTCAAATACCTTCCACAAGCCAAGGGGTTTTCAAAGTCAGATTGGTCAAATTAGACTCATATTTCTGTGCAGCTATTGACTGTAGCCTGCCACTCTTAGGAGTGCCAGTTTGAAATGGTGAAGCTCTGATGATAGGGCTGGTTCCTAGAAGCTGCATGGGTGATAAAAGTCAGTCTGAAGATGCTGGCCCCTTTTTACTTCCTCTTTTACCATAACTACTACCATATTTTTTTTCTTTTGGGATCTGATGACCATCATTAGCAGTTACCAGTGGGTCTCTGCTTCATTTTGTTAGTGCAGCAAGGAGATATACTTGCACAACAAATGCTAACATCTTCCACTTGATATCATTAATAGAACTAAGACAACATTCAATTTGTCAGATTACATACAACCTATATGTAGGCTTGGTAGGATTAGATTTTTGTCAGTAAACATCAATTTCAACTTAAACACACAAACAGATTTCCATTGATGATAACTGAAATTTACAGTTAGGCAAAGTAAAGAAAATGCTGCTTAAGAACACAGAGTTTGATTTAAGGATATTTACTTTGTATATTTTGACATGTGATGTTGACAATTTGTGTTTTAATGGTTATAAAACTAACTTTCTGAATCCCAACCTCTACTTCCATTAAATAATTGTCTGACTACCCCACCATATGAAAATTTAAATAAATACAAATGTAAAAAAATTAAAAAATTAAATAATTTCTTTTTAAGGTTTTTATTTGTATTAAAAAAATAAAATTCTACCTATATACAAAACCCAGTTAATACGATCAGCCCATATCAAAGTGGCTTAGAATTGAGCAAATCAGTTACAATAAAATAAGAACTAGTCTGAAAGCTCTTTAGATGTTCACAAAATCTTGATTTAACTTTGTTTATACCCCCTCCCCCCCTATTTTTGTGACCTTCTGCAGGTGCCGTGTTTTGAAGTTCTCTCAATGTTTCCAGCCTAGATTCTAGAACCATGGATTACTGGAAGGCTCCTGAGTGAGCTGGAAATTTCTTAACAAGACCAAAAAAGATCTGGAGCAATGTCAGTTAAAAACATCTAGTAGTGCCCCTCCTTAAAGATCCCTTGAACTTTTTAGCATTATTTCCAATTTAAACACAGTTCTGGATTATTATCACCTACAAAGTGCAGGGTGTGGTTTTGGCCCATCTCTACTCAAAACTCCATAGAGTTGCACACAAAGTAAAAACCAGGGTGAAATTGTGACTCCATCGAACTCACTGGCAAAGATCTCTGGATTTGACCCAGGTAGTACTCCACCTGTCCATCACCTAAATACAACCATTGTGGGGGGTGACCACCACTAAAATGCAACCATGGGAGGGGGTGGGAGGTAACAACTTACTTGCATTTAAATGGCTCTGAAACATCACCTACATTTAGAAGCTAATCAAGATATATTGTCCAGCTAACAACTTAAGTCGGGGAGTGACTGCAGAATAATGACAGTGGCTGGGAGGGTGGGGAGACAGAGCATATGAACAAATAAACCGAAGTTACGTAGGGGAAGAAACAACAAATTGTGCACCTAAAAAAAATGAGAACCATTTAGAGGAAAATAGCAAATATTGAAAGAATCTATTTGTACAGCAAACTTATTCGAGCAATACAGACTGAAGAAAAGAGGCCTAGATACTACTGTGATAAGCTCACTACAGTGGAATAGATGGGAGAGGCTTCATATCCTTTTAAGACGGCAAAAAGAATAAGAAAAGGACAAAACCAAGAGTACTACAGTAAATTTATCAATATTCACATTGAAGACTATCTTTGATTTCCCTGAAGGTTGTTTAACAGTTCCTAGCTTTAAAAAAAATGGAATATTTCCTTTGTTTTGCTATGCTTTGAGGAGTTGATATCCCCTCCTCAGGCCAGATTCCACTGGAAGCTATAGATTAGCTCCACATTCTTGGAGCGTTGACAAGTGTAATTGTGAATGGAACATCCATTGAGCAATCTGAGATTTGCTTTCTCTAATCTAAATTACTTCCTAGATCATTTGAAACCGTATTATGAATAGTCCTCAGACTGGCTTTGCATGCTTTATGACTTCAGTGCAGGAGTAAATAATAGTTCAGGGACTACCATCGTCAACACACTGCAACCCATGTAGAAATACATTCTCAATCTGGCAAGAATCTACCAATTATATTTACAGTGATCATACAACTCCTCTGAGTTATGAGGGTCACACGCCCAGGACCAATACGTCTAACAACAGCCGAGAAACCGTTTAAAAACTGCCAAAGCAACAGTCAGCTAAGGGCTGGGTGTGTTTGTGAGGCCAGACAGAAGGAAGTTGTGTATGGATTTTGAGGGGTGCAGTGTAGTTTAACTGCTACTCCTGTAGTGGCTCTGGATTACAAAATCTAGTGGCACTGTTTGATGTTATGTTGTTGCACTCTTGTGTAACCCAAATGGCTAAACAAAAAAAAAAATTCACCTTTGGGATATAGCCAAGCATGGAAAATTTCAGCCCAAAATGAGAGGTTGGATGCTATTTAAAATGGGAGCCTCAACGTGATTATTTAGTTTTATCTGTTGAAAGACCTATAATAAGTCTCTTTGACATAGCAATAGCATACCCCATGGTCAATGTGAATAGTGAAATAAATGCCATGATTTAGTGGTAAGCAACCGGGGCCTTATCAAACTCCTACTGAAAGCAGTAGGAGTTGGATTGGGCTCTTAGACCTTCTGTACATTCGCATTTTTCTTAGTTTAAAAAAAAAAAAAAAAGTCTCCCACAACTGGGAGTGTTGATGTAAACAGGCTTCGGTGGCCACTGGCATTCTTACCTCTGAGCATAGTTAGACAGCACTGTGGTTAAAACACCAGTACTTTACCTTACCAGACTGGTAAGCTTGAATTAAGTGGTACTCACTGCTGAAGCTACAATGGTGGCAGATTTCCAAAAATCTAGTTTAGATGCAGCCTTAGCTTCACCTCCTACATACAAAATGCCTGAAACGTGTACAGGAATTAGTGCACTAAAGCTAAACTTCCTTTCAAATGATGTTGCATGTACCAAATGAACTTAAAATAATACATGTATACAATTTCAGTTTCTCTAGATCAATATACAGTAATGTAGGACCAGGTGTACCAGAGCACTCTGGCATGTTGTTGATGCAGAAGACAAACACCAAGAGTTTGCCCACACAAGGAAATTGACTGCAATAGCTATTCCAGTCAAAGTTTTTCCATAACAGCTCTTCTGGAATAGTTTCTCATCTGAACGCTTTTAGTTTGGAATAAAAAAAAAATTCTGCTGAGTTAGCTTAATTCACTTCCAAAATGGATTAAGCTAAACTGGAAAAAGGCACTCTTATTCCAGAATAAGTGCTCCCACATGAGAAGTTATTCCAGAATAGCTATTGCACATTAAACTCTCACCTATCTTGTTCCGCAATAACTTCCCTGTGTAAACAAGCCCTCAGTGTGCTTAAACATTTAAAAAGGTGCCTAGAAGGCAAAGCACATTGTTATAAAATGAATAATGCATGAGGATTATTTATCTTTGCCTCATTCTGGTTGCATTTATAGAAGTGTAAGTCTGTTGACGTCAGTGGACTTGCTCCATATGTTTTACACTAGTGCCAAAACAAGCAGGCAGAGTTTGGCACTCAGGATTTGAGATGGAAGGAGTGCAGTGAATAAGACTGGAATGGAATCACTTACTTAACAGTGAGAAACAAATCCATTTACTGCACTAAAATTAGAAATAGCTAAATTAATGTATTAAAAGTGAAATAAGTAATTTGCGTATTTTTTTTAAAAAAATGACAGGTAGTGAAATTTATCCCTGTACAGAGGGCCAATACAAGGCTAATGCCCAAACTAAATCCATAGCATGACTGATGGAACTACAGCAGCAGGAGGATTTCCCAAAAAACCTCAATGTAAATGCTAAGATTTTCCAAGAGACCAGTTGCAGCTGATCCTACTCCCACAGAAATCAGTCGAATCCTGGGAGCAGGAGCTAAACCCTGCTATGGCACTAGCAATGCTTGTGCACTATGGGAGGTACATGAGTGTGGACATGATTCTCTATTACCTTGTTTTACCAGGGTATATGTAAAGACACAGTCATTCTGATCTGATATCATTTTATGCATACTTTGCTCAAGTGTAAAGGAACACACAAAATGTGAACCAGCAGAGGAGACTCAGCATCCAGATGTGTTACAAACCCAGAGGGTGTTCACAACCCTAGTGTTTTTCCAGTTCTAAATCCCTTTTCCTCTGTCTATGCTAGGCACCCAAACTGGTTTAGTTAGAACTGCATTTCAACTAAATTCAAACTTGTTTTTCAAACACATTTCAGAGTCTAGTGTTGACTGGCTACACACCATAAGAGAACATTTTATTTTGGCCAAGAATTTTCCAACAATGCTATCAACAGTGCAGCCACCAGTCTGAGCCCTAGAGCCTGATCAAGGCTTTAGATGCCCACCAGTACCTTAAATACCACCTTGTCTAACCCTGTTCAGAGCAGGATTACATGACAATGACAGTAGAATTTTTAAGGAGAAATTAGCCCAGTGTCAACAAGCATTTTTTAATCTCTCTCTCTCTCTCTCTGTAGACTGATCTAATCAAAGGTGTGTCAATAGGCAGGAAAATCAGGTTGTGTTTAGAACAAAGAGAGCTGCTTTTCAGGTTTCTCCTTTCATCCTGCTTCCAGAAGGAGGGACTGAGTTTGCCAGTAATTCCTAGTGTATTTTAGACTGAATTCCATTCATTTTATTCATAGCTGGTTTTAACTCTTCCATGATCTTTAAATAGGAAATAACTTTGGTTAACAGACCAATACTTTTAAAAAAAATACTTAAGCAATAGTCCAGCAGCAAAATAGCACAATGCTGAGAAACCACCTTCTGCTCTTCTCCCAACTTGGAGAAACTGCAGAGAAAATGTTGCTGAAAAAGAGGCATAATGCAGCAAGAACAGCATTTTTGCACAGTGTCTTGGTGCTCTGACTGTAAGCAAGAAGTGGGGATGTGTATGCATATAGACCAGTAGAAGGAAGAAACTTTTAATTAGGACTTTTCTGCAGTTTTAAAAGAAACAAAATTCCAGATCAGTTCTTATCAGGTGATATTTGTGTAATGATCTATTGAAACTGGGATTCTGAGACCAGATAAGCTAATGTAGTACCCTTAAAATGTGCAAGGTAGGATCACCTGGTACCTGTGAGGAAGATGGATGCTTAGTCCTAGACCTCCTCACTCCCCACATATCAACTACTCATGTCTAATAACAATAATCTTCCGAGGAAATTGGCAATAAGTTCCTTTCATAAAAGTTTAATTTAATTTCCTGGATAAACTTCAAATTGTTGAATATAGACAAAAGACCTAAGCAGCTGACGGGGAAGACTGCAAGGCCACAGCAGAACATAGGCCAGGCAGGATATCACAGCACTAAAAGTATTCCTTACAGAAAGACTGGATTCAATCTCTACAGTTATGTGATGTAAAAGCTGAAATGGCTTAGTTGGAAAATGATCTACAAAAGACTGCCATTTAAAACAGTTTCTTCTTTAATTTACCTGTTTCCTTAAGCTTACAGTAGGAAAACAGGTCTCAAAGAAACAACCTTCTCGTCTTGGGCATTACTGAGGGTGTAGAGAAGAAAGATGTTACTTTCTTCAGAAGCTGCTCCTTGACATATTTAAATTGGACCCCCAGCTGTCCCCATTAGATGAATGGGCTCTCAAACATTCAATGAAAGGGCTCATTGAATGCCTGGTACTACAAGGCAGGAATCTGATAAGCCCAGATCCATCATCTTCAAGCTGCGGAAATTCAGTGATAAAGTAATGTCAGTGAATGCTGCCAGAAGCCAAAACCCTTAAGTGCACACAAGAGTTTTCTTTTTTTCCTGACATCTCATCTGAGCTTAACAAAAAGAGAGCTGCATTCAGTGGCATAAAGCAAATCCTGAGGAGACCAATGCCAGACACAGCATCAAATATCAATCCACCTTCAGTATAAATTTAGCAGGCTCCACAAGATCTTGCAAAACCCATTTCAAAAAGGCATTCCTGTAATACTGAGAGGAGAGGGGAATGCTATGCTAGATAGACATCAGAACAAATTCAATTGCATGAAATCCAGCTTTCAAAGCATAGTAGGCCAATCCTAACTGTTAATGAATTAACTTGATTTAAAGTATCAGAGGGGTAGCCATGTTAGTCTGGAATTGCAGAAGTGACAAAGAGTCCTGTGGCACCTTAAAGACTAACTAAAGTATTAGAGCATAAGCTTTCGTGGGCTAATACCCACTTCGTC
>ML677363.1:24926834-25046910 GCA_007922305.1 Dermatemys mawii | reverse complement strand
CACAGGACTCTTTGTCACTTCTTGATTTAAAGTATATATGGAGACTGGGACACCCCAAAAAGTATGACTGTACATATTTCTCAATAGTACATTCATCTTACTCAAGAATCGACTTTTTTCTTGCATCTTTAGAACTGATTTCAGCATGACTAGAAGCAACTGCTGATAATATATTAATTTGAGATCATGCTTCAATTATATTTATCAACGACACTGATAACACATCAAAATCTTTTGGATGGAAGCTGAACATTGTGCTACTACAAGGCAAAATTTTGTTCTGCAGTTGATTCAATCATCTCTACCTTCATACAAGAAAATAAGCACTCAGTTGTCTTTTGGGAAGCTCTGGAAACTATAGTAAGGCATGAATGCATAAAGTATGCCTCCCAAAAGGAGAGTGAGAGAGAGCGAGACTCAAGTTACTAGATAATCTGGACAAGGAAATAGATGTGTTGCAGAGAACACAGAAGACTGACCCAAAGAATGAAAACCTTCAGCATTCTCTAATCAATGCCAAATAAAAATATAATGAATGGATAAGCAGCCAACTCAAATTTACACTCTAGAGAGTCAAACAAAGAAATTATGAATGGAGAGATAAGACAGGTAAACTGCTTGCCAGAAGACTTAATATGGAACTAGGTGGTAATATTTTCCTTGTTACAAGACGACAAGAGTGCCATCCTTGAACCAATATATATAATCAATTTAAGCAATTCTATCAACTTTTATTAGATTCATTTATTTATATAAATTTCATTGAAGGCCTACCTTTTAATACCCTAACTTCAGAACAAGCATTGTTTATGGACTTCACAAAACAAGAAATTGAACAGGCTTTAAAAAAAAATATGAATTCAAGTATGGCCCCTGAGTTGGCTTTCCAGATTTCTACAAAACATTTTGTAATCTGCCATCTTCTGTTTTTTCAAAGATCGTCAATAAAACATTCTAAAAAGGAACCATGTCTCCTGACATAAGAACTGTTTTAATTACTTTAAAATTAAAGAACAAAAATGGTTGTAACTGTGGCTTTCCACTTCATATCTGTATTGAATACAGATTGCAAAAGAATTGCAAACATTTTAGAGGCACAACTGAGTGCCAACATCCTATCAGTTTACACATGCAGATCAGGCTGGTTTTGTTAAAGGAAGATTGCTGATGATACAAGAAAAATCATTCACTTGATCCAGCAAGTTCAGATATTCCCTCTCTAGCCTTCTCTCTAAATGCAGAGGAGGCCTTTGATAGGGCTGAATGGCCTTATCTAATGGCTGTCCTTAAAAAATGGATTTGGGCCAATATTTCTGGATTGGGTCAGTGTATTCTACATCTCTCCCCTTGCTTCATTATCAGTTAATGGAAATATTTCTATCACATTTCAGTTAGGAACAGGGACATACAGGACTGTCCCCTCTCAACCCTCTTTTTTAATCTCTTTCTTGAACCACAGGTAATGTAAATATGTCAGCACTCAGCCACTGATGGTATGACCATAAACAGGAAAGAATACAAAATCAGTTTGTATGCTGACAGTTTTATATTATTGAAGAATCCCATCATCAAAATCCCAAATCACTATTGAATGTGATTGATATTTTTTGGAAAGATCTCTGGTTTTTGCATTAACTGGAATAAATCACAAGCTATGAATAGATCCAAAAGACCAAATCCTTCTCCGTTTCAGCATTTCTCATTTCAGCTATGCAAGGATATATCTTATTTAGGTGTTAACATTTGTCCTAATCTTCCCAAAATTGTTTCTATAAATATGGACAATATATTAAAAGACATTTCCAAGGATGTAGAGCAATGGTGTCTCTTCCCTCTGCCTTACTGGGGAGAACAGAAATAGCCGAAATGAATATCAGCCCAAGATTGACTTATATCGTTAGTCTGTTGCCTTTCAAAGTATCTCCCTTGTTCTTTGCTTAAATAAATAGGTGTATCATGACATTAAAAAAACAGCCTTGCTTGTCACACAAGGCCATTAAAAAATCTTGGAAAACTAGAGGTTACATGGGGTTGCCAGATTTGTATCAATATTATCTAGCATTCCAAATGTGTCCTGTTGTAAGGGGGGTCCTTCAAGTGGTTCTGTATACACACCGTCCTGGTTTGAAATTGAAAAATTAGCTATGCCATCCAGTTCCCTCTCTTCTTGTGTATACCTTAAGATGCTACCCAGTTTTTGCATCTACATGGGGCATTCTGTTATACGTTCAGATGATTACAGCACCAAGTCTTACAAATTCTCTTCTCATACCACTGTGAGATAAACTTTGCCTCAGGATCAAGGCTAACTCCATGCTTAAGACAATTTGGATAGAAAATGGATTAACAAAAATTAAAGATACAATACAGGATTATAGACTGGCCTCTTTCAATTACATGTGAAACAAATACCAGTTATTGCTGTGTCTCAGTTCCTTCTTTCAGCATCTATGCTTAAGGATTCATGCAAGGATAGGGGATAATTGGTCTGTTTCAACTCTCTCAGCTCTAGAAGAACATGTTAAGAAATATGGAAACAAAAATCACTTGTAGGAATTACTTATAGGTGGCTCAGTGCTTTGCATTACTCCCTCAATTTTAGGGTGTCTTCACTATCCACCCGATCAACGGGTAGTGATCTATCGGGGATCAATTTATCACATCTCATTTAGACGCAATAAATTGATCCCCAAAGGCGCTCCCCGTCGACTCCGGAACTCCAGCTCGCCAAGAGGCACAAGCAGAGTCAACGGGGGAGCCCGCTGCTGCTGTGAGGGGGCCAAGTAAGTTGACCTAAGATGAGCCAACTTCAGTTACGTTATTCACGTAGCTGAAGTTGTGTATCTTAGGTCAATCCCCCGCCTTCCCCTCACTAGTATAGACCAGGTCTTAGTCTCAAAGAACAAGGAATTTATCCTTACTAGCACAATAGAAACATGGGAGGATATCTGGCTTAATATGAAAGATACTTCAAAGTCTGTATCCTTGTCATTCTTCCAGAATAAGATATTAAACAGGTAGTACTGGACTCCAGAATTTTTTTTAAGGCTAAATTGGCAATGCAAACAGCCACATGCTAACCTTTCCCACATCCTCTGTGCTTGTCAAAAAGGCCTGTGTTCTGAAACACAATGTATGGCACTCTCTCAAAAATGTTAAGTGTTGCTCTTTCCTTCTCCTAGCTTGAATGAGTTGGAATTACCAGTTAATGTTAAGAAATGGATTTTAGTAACTATTTTAGTGGTCAAAAGAGTTATTCTGAGAAAATGGAAATCTGCAGTTCCTCCCTCATACACAGATGGGCTTAGTGAGCTCTCTACTACTGCATTAATTGGGAGCGGGGGGGAAATGTCTCTGTCTAATACAAACACTTGGAAAAAAATATGAAGATGTCTGGTGACACATGATACTATTGCATACTTTTGCAGTTTCATATACATTAGTCTCCAATATTCATAAATTATGTTCTCATTTAGTCACTTTAATAATTGATGCCCTGAATGGCTGTTATAGTTTAGGTTCTTTGCTTTGTTTTTGTTTTATTTTTTTCCAGGTTGTGCAAATAACGCACATTGAATTTTATTATTTATCTTTTATTTCCATGTTGTGCGTGAATTTCTATGTTTTGTTTCATTATGTGCTTATATTTTATATAAAAACAATAAAAGTGAAGTTTTAAAAAATGCGCACGGCTCCAAATAGCCAGAGCATTTATTCTTTTTTAATTTCTTTCCCTATCTAGTCCAGCCGCTATGAAGTAATCTGGCTGGCTCATGAGTTGTAAATCTGCCTGGAGCCTTCAGAAGCCTTCAGTAGTGTTTGTACTTAAAGCCAGCTTTGAGTTAATGTAAATGGGTCTTAGTAAAAGGCATCTGTGCCACGCTAACACCATGGATTTTCTTACTTCTTGTTCATGGATCAATTGGTTTAAGATGGCTTTGGTTCTTGCCATTTACATGGAGTTTTTTTTAATTTATATATTGTGACAAAGCTCCAAGTTTGTACTTGTGGGTCCTGCACTTCCTGGCAGATTTAGGGGCCTCAGAAACTCATCTAGGCCCCAGAGTGACCTCCCTTTCTCAGTATAATTGGCAAGAGTCACCACCTAGTGAGTTACCTTCATCACAGGCCCATATGGAAGGTGGAAAAAGGTGGGGAACCCAGGCCCACCCTCTACTCCGGGCTACAGCCCAGGGACCCTAATAGTATCAGCTAAGATGGCTGACCTTTTATCCACAAAACACAATTCAATTCCCTGGGCTACTTCCCCACAGCAGTTCCTGCTTTTTCAAACTCCACTTCACCCTTACCTCAGGGCCTCCTTCCTTCTGGATGATATGTTGTCCACCACTCAGCCTCACCAACAGCACAACCTCCTTCCACAGCTCCTGACACCCACAGCCCACCTGACTAAATGGGAGGTTTTTATCTGGTTTCAGCCAGTCCCTGATTGGTTTCAGGTGTCCCAATCAGGCTAGCTGTTTCTACTCCTTTCTAGAAGGTTCTTAATTGGCCCTAGGTGTCTTGATTGGTCTGGAGTAGCCTTTGTTTGGCTATCCAGGGAACAGGGACCTGCACATCCTGACACTAATATACCTGCCTTCCAGCACTCTCCTATATCCTCTTTCCTTCTGGTATATTTCCAAAAACCCCTCTCAAAATGAATAAGTCTCAGTATATTAAATGTGGAAGTGGAAGTGTGTCAGTGGTAGGGACAGAGACTAAAAATGACTGATTGTCTTTATTTAGATGAACCTTTCTATTTTATTTAGAGACAGCATAGCCCAGTGTTCAGAGCACTGTACTGAATCAAGGGATCTGAGTTCTGCCGATTTACGAACTTTTATATGGTGCTCTTTACTGTAGTGTCTGAGCAACTCATGATCACTAGTGAATTTATCCTCACAACAACCCTGTAAAGTGAGGTACAGAGAGCAAGAGTGGACAAACTATGGCCCATAAGCCATATCCGGGCCCCCAGCTGATTTTATCTGGCTCCCAAGGTCCCGCGGGGGAACAGGGTCTGAGACTTGCACCACATTCCAGCTGGGGAGCAGTTCTCGGGGGCACTCCATGCATGCCGCGACTCCATGCAGCTCCTGGAAGCAGCGGCATGTCCCCCCCACCCCGACTCTTATCTGTAGGATCACCCAGGGGCTCTGCACGCTGCCCCCGCCCTAAATGTTGCCCCTACAGCTCCCATTGGCCAGGAATTGTGGCCAATGGGAGCTTCAGGGGCAGCGCCTCTGGACAATGCAGTGTGCAGAGCCACCTGGCTATGCCTCTGCGTAGGAGCTGGAGAGAGTCATGCCGTTGCTTCCAGGAGCTGCTTGAGGTAAGCTCTGTCTGGAGCCTGCACCCCTGACCCCCTCCCATGCCCCAACCCCCTGTTCCAACCCTGATCCCCCTCCTGCCCTTCAAAACCCTCAAGCCGAGCCTGGAGCACCCTCCTGCACCCCACCCCCTCATCCCCAGAACCCCACACCCCCAGCTGGAGCCCTCACCCACCCACACACACACCCCAACCGCCTGTCCCATCCCGGAGCTCACTGCCACACCCTGAACTTATTTCTGGCCCCACCCCAGAGCCCACGAGAGTATCCACACCACCCTCAACTCCCAGCTTCTGGAGCGGGGGTGGTGTTTGGGGAAAATGGGGTGAGTTCAGGGCATCTCTAGGCCTGGGAAGTCCATGGCTGTTGGTGTAACCCCTAGGGTCATAGGCAACAGGCAATAACCTAATGCTGCTCTACTTTATGCCAGGAAGCTGCCACTAAAGAATGGAAATCAAAATGGTGGCTTAAAGCCTCTCCTTTACCCCACTTTCCTAGTCTTGAACCAAGGACAGATCTATGTGAATGAATGTCTCTACACATGGTACTTAAAAAAAACAAGTATTTTCTATGAAATATGGAACAGCTGTTTATAATCACTTAATCACTATCCTCACTGTATACTGTTTTTGTGTCATCCTGAATTTAAAGAAAGCATTAACATAACAGACTTCAAAACCACACTTAGAAACACAAAGGGCAAAGCATATCTCTTGGCAACTATCTGCTCAGGTACTCTGCTCTCTGTTTATAAGCAAGAATATCTAAAATTACAACTTGTTGGGTAGCTCTGAGGAAAGAATTTTTCCCTAGACGTCTAAACTTTACTCAAACATTCCACTCATTTCTAAAATGTGTGCTTTGATTTTATGGAAGTGTGCTGACAATACATCTTACAAGGTGAGCTAATTTAACCCTGTGGATCTGGGTACTAGTTACCAGTTTGCTGGGAAGATTAGACATTTTTCAAGTTCTGTTTTGATTTTTCTGCAGGATTGTTTTGTTTTTACAAGAAATGGACTTAATGAAAAATGCAAAGGGAGTTTGGAATGAGCAGTTCTTGTCTTTTAAATCTCATCCTTATTCCCGAAGCCTATGAGTCTGCTCTCCCAGTGTGCAGAACTGGGGCCAAAGCCTTCCCTCTGACTTCCATGTGAGCCTTTGCAGTCAAGAGCAGTCAGTAGCTTTAACTCCATTTATAGGATGGAATAAGAATATTCATAAATCAGGGATTTTACAATTTTGAGTGCCCAACTGATGCTTTATTTTTCCAAGTGGAATTTCTCCTCCTTGAGAACCAATTATTAGTATTGAATCCAGGGTGATTAGAGACTTGTGATAATAGGTACTTTATTTCTATTTGATGTACTTTACTATTTTGTGCAACAATTACACCACACACAGAGGTGTATGTCATAGTAACTCACAGCATCAAGGCTTTTTCCACCTCTCTGTCTAGGGCTTTCAACATTCCACTCATCCTCAATCTCAACTATAATGCATTGTTCTTTGTTGTTACAGGCCAAGTTTCCTAAAGCCACTAAAAGCTGAAGATGGATATTAAGCATGCGAAGGATTATCTTTACTGGCTATACTATCAATACCTACTGATCACCTGCTGCTATGTGTTGGAACCCTGGGAGCAATCCATGTTCCATACTATTTTTATTACTGTTTTTGCTATGGTGGTGTACACAGCTTATGTCTTTATCCCTATCCACATCCATTTGGCTTTTGAGTTCTTCTCCCAATTATTTGGAGACCAGCATGAAAGTACTGTTGCCATTATGAACTGAACATGCCAGGATTGATGATACAATAGCTACTATGAGAAATGTCTTCTTCCATGTTGAGGTGGTTTGTTTAGAAAAAGGTTTGGGTTTGTGGAAACAATGCTTCCTCATGCAAAAGCTAGCCTGCATAATTACCATACCTGAAAACCAGAATAATGCACTGACTCCTCACTCTATAGTTCGTATTTAAATAAAACATGAGCACAGCTTTTATTCTGTGACCGTGCAACACTGACTTTGGAATGCATTACTTAATATTCAACTTATCTACTGAGAATAGTGTTCATATGTAGTATATCCTCAGTGTAGAGAAAACACTGTTCTTTAACAGTTAGAGACCTTATTTTTTAATGACACTGGGTCTAGAATCACAGTTTTCACACTCAATCAGAATTTAATTTTAATAACATATATGAAAATGTATTGCAAACAGCAAAAAGTATTTATGATAGTAGGTAGGATATTACATTTTTGTATACAAGAATGTCTCCACCCAGAAGAGTACATGGCATCTACCTTGCAAAACATGCAATTATTTTTCCCATCCTAGTTTACAGTATATCAGAAATGTGAGTCAAGTATAGCATGACCCAAGCAGCTGACGTCTGTTTGTCTTAGTAGTCTGCTAATTTTTCAAATGGATGGTATCATGATATTAAAGGATTTTTTGCAGCTTTTCTTTTAGAAAATGAGAAATCAAGACTAGATGAGCATGAATCCAATTTTTAGTACCTAAATTTTAAGCTTCTGCTGCTGGATTTATGGTGGTTTAATTGTAATGTTAAGATAATTTATTATACTGTAAGTAATCTTGCATTGTACTAAGAATAATGTACCAGATATTTAGTGAGTCTGATTTTTTTTTTTTTTTTTACACTCAACTTTGCTTGTTACAAAAGTCATTCTTTCCCCTTTCTACTACAATGCACTGGGGAAAGCAAAGCATGTATTTGTGCTAAAGGAAGATGATCTAGTAAATAGAGTAGAATTTTCTAATAATTGCAGAACTCTGAAGCAGTTAGATGGAGCTTCGATACAGAGGCCTCCTTTACAAAGGAGAAATGAGATTTGTTAAAACTGCCTTTTGGAGTTTGTTAAACCAGGAAAGCTTTTTATTGTACATCTGAATCAAACATGAATGCCAAAGAGCAAGCTATATATGCAGAATACATACCTTTTGCAACTGGCACTACTACTAGTGAAAGTGAGATACATAACATGTAAGTAGTTTTTGAAGTATGTTTGTACAATTATAGCATGAAGAAATTTTCTAATTTTATCAAGGGGCATTGGGGTCCTGATTGATAAAAAGAATGGAAAATTCTGATGTTAAAAATGAGGCTATGTTTATATGCAGTTTTTCAAATGCAAAAAATAAAGTTAAATTCTTTTACACCAGTGTTTTGAATGCATAATTCTCAGTTTTGCCTGTATCCATGTATTATATTCATCTAAATACTCTAACTCACTCTCCCCTCTATCTGTGTGGTCTGCTTGCCATTAGATAAACGTGGCTAGGTTGTTGCCACTTCCTTCTCTGTATGGTATTATCAACACATAATTTAAGAAACAATTCAATGAGATTTTTTTGGTACATCACAACTAGAATATATTTAAATAAATGGGAAATGTAACTTAACCCACATCAAGGCCCCTTTACACTGTCGAAGTGGCAATTAAGGGCTTTAGCATAAATGAGAATAAGTGGGAGAAATGAGCAGGGAAAAAATTGCAACTGTTTTCCAAAACTGTGACTGTTTATGTAGAAGTTGCTCTCACCTTTGACATAGCTTTGAATGGCTGAAGTTCACAGCAAAACCCCAGTTGATATTGATGTAAGATCAAGCCTTTACTCACTATGTACCCAGTCCTGTACACCCTTGGCACTGCACAGGGTCTTCTTCTAGGTGACCATTCTTGTCATCACAGTAGATTACTTGACATTGGTGCTCCAAGAACTCTCAACTCAGCAGAGTGCACAGATTAGCAGGATTCTTCAGTCTGGGGAAAAAGGAAACTAAATTGTTTCAGTACCAGTATTCCACAGTTGTGCAGGCAGCACACTAATGTTGAAGGTAGTTCTATGTCTAGTGTACAAATTTTTTTTCTGAAACCAGTATGAGCCTGACAGTAGCCATAAGCTTTTCTCTGTATTGGTCTTTTAGCCTTCAGTGGCTGAAAGAATCCTATCATCTACGCACAGTAGAAATCTCTGCCCTGTATTCTTGTAATCTTCAGAACACACCAAGCATGGAAGATAGGTATCCATCATGTTAGAGTAGTATCCATGGAACATTAAAAGACAAAACTGTTATTCATTAAGACTGAATTATTGTGTTGTGTGTGGTAGGGATTTTAACGACTCCTAGGGGAAAGCAGGGTTTTCTTGTACCACTTATCTATGTAATCTGTTATTTCTTGTATTTATAACCTTACTTCAATTACTATTAACACAGTAATGACCTTGGAAGGATAGAAAGAAAGGTTGGTGAAGTAATAGCTTTTACTGGACCAGCTTTTGTTGGTGAACGTGACAAGCTTTCGAGCTATCTGAAAAAGAGCTGTGTGCAGCTTGAAAGTTTCTCTCTTTCACCAACAGAAGTTGGTCCAATAAAAGATATTACCTCACCCACCTTGTCTCTGATATCCTGGGCCCAACACAGCTACCAAACTCCAACCAACATGTTATAGTCTAATAAGATCCTAAACAATTTTGTTTCTCCATAGCCATATAATTTACATGAAGGAAATGAGTGCAAGTTCCAAACAGTCATGGGAAAACTTCTCTTAGCTTTTACTTTAATTGTGGGTATGTTTCACAAGAAGACATCTTGTACAATTCCCAGTACAATGATATATCTCAGTACTCACTGCAGATTCTTTGATCCTTAACTCCTGAAATATAAAAACTATGTACTTAGCAAACAGGACTATATCCAATAACTAGAGAAAAGAAAAATTAATGAGCATTTACTATTCTCACCACTTGTCTGTTTTTGCTTATTACCTAGGTAGTAATCAGAGCTCTAAATCTATTATCACATTTTAACCTGGAGGAACCACTCAGTTTACTTGAAATCAGAAAAGAGGCAGGGACAGATTCACTATGTTCCCAAATTAGGATTCCCCCCACCCACCCTCACAAAAGTATAACATGGAATGATGTAGCTTTCTTGGTATTGCTCTGTATTTAAGTATTGGTTTTGTTGCCTCAACATCCATTTCTCCATTTCCTATGAAACCATTCATCGGAGGATCTCTTTCATGTTACTTGCTCTAACTGCTAAACACGTAATTACAAAGATTGAAATGCATGTAACAGAAATAATTGGATACTGTTCCAAGGGGAAGATGCCTAATGATAAGGGAACTTTAGAAAAAAGGATCGTGGGCTAACAGCCTGTAAGGCTCTTGTCTCCTAACTTCAGTATATTTGTTTATATTGTTAGAATCTTAGGCTATCCATTTCAGTTTTGATACACCACATAAGCAAAGCTATATTCAGGGGCCAAGATTGAGTTGAATGGAGGGAAGTGGCAGCTGGGAAAAGGAGACAAAGGGAAACAGTGGGAGCAGGGGAAAAAGTAAGGGGGAAAACGAGTTAAAATTTAATCATGAAAGATTTCCGTTACAGCAGTCTGCTAGACCATGAGCCAGCTCGGTGGCCTTCAAGAACAGCCACAGGTGTCAGAGGACAAAGATGAGTGGTATAACCCTTCATGCTACAGGGCATAAACCACTTGCTAACTGCCTGAAGTTGAGAAGAAACGCCCATTAATTTATTCCATCGTTGATCGCTACATGGAGTCATAGATTAAAGGCCCAAAAGAACCATTATAGTCATCAAGTCTAACCTTCTGCATAACACAAGCCCTAGAACCTAGCATAAATGTTACACCTGAAATATGTGGTACTGGCCACTGTCAGAGACAGGATATAGATTCAGGGCTTGAGCCAGAGCCCTTTGAAGTCTGAGTCTTTTTACTGACTTCAGAGGGATTTGGATTAGGCCTGAGATGACTGCTCTGATGAGAGAGATGATGAGAGAGAGAGAGAGATGACTGCTCTGATGAGAGAGAGAGAGAGAGAGAGAGATGACTGCTCTGATGAGAGAGAGAGAGAGAGAGAGAGATGATTGCTCTGATCCAGGCAATTCCTATTCTGTTATTTGTTTCTTGGCTGTAGGAACTTTGAACAGGTTCTGAAGTCTTTAAATCATGACTTGAGGACTTAAGTAACTCGGCCAGAGGATAGGGGTCAGTTACAGGAGCAGATGGGGGCGGTTCTGTGGCCTGCACTATGCAGAAGATCAGACTAAATTATCATGGGATGGGCCCTTCTGCCTTAAATTTTATGAGTCTTCTTCCATTTCAGATTTGAATATTCAATTAAACATTTCAGTTTGATGATGTCTGGATGCTTCCTGTTAACTGGAAAACAGTGGCCTAATATCTGTCTATAAAATATAGAGTTACTTGATTCAAACACATGAGTAAATGTACATGGCAATCCCTCAGACCACGATTCTGTTATTCCCTCAAACATGAAGCAACCTAGGTTTGTAATTAAGTTACCAGAACAAGACTATGCATCAGAGAAAACTAATGAAATCAAACATCTGGACGCACTGCTGCTGGTCACAGTATGAAGCTCTTCTACAATAAATACAGCCACACAACTAAATTAAAAGGAAGGGCTTAGCTCCTACATAAACAGATTCTATGATTTAAAATAAAACAAAACCTTTTAAAACTAACACCAGTATGCACAATTCATATGGTTAATAAATCTAGATGCATTTAAAAGCAAGAAGAGATTCCCCACAGTTGTTAGTGTAAAACCCTCCTGAAGCCTTGACATCCCTCCAGGTGCCTCAGTGCTTGAGTACAGTGATTCCATGTGCACTGCAGGGACAGTACTTGGCTAGTGTGGTATGACAGAATGCTTCAAGTATGTAGTAACACTCTATAAGGTTGAGTGGTTATTAGCCAATGTACACAGCTTAGACATGGAGTTGCTCCTCATGCTTCAACAAGCGTGTATAATGGCAAACAAGTACTCACCCTTTAATGCTGTTGTAATTATAATACCTATTTGTTTTAAAAGGCACTTTGAAAGCATTGCTACAAATGGCTGAGGGGGAAATTCAGCATTCACTTTTGAGCCCAACTGTGGGAGGAGCACTGGCACTGGAATTTCAATCTACCTCTCTTCTGCCTCTCCTAGCTGCCATGTTTAATTCAGCCATGGCCTTAACTGAGTGGCTGGGCAGAGACAGGGAAATGATAGCAGCTTCTATGTGGAAGATCCACCACCTTCTCCCCATACTCATCAGAAAACTCTGTTTCATTCTCCAGCCTAGTGATTGCATTTTAAAGGAGCATTCAGGGATGGGTGAGGATGGGGCAAAGTAATATACCCTTTAGCCCTTTTCACTCTCCCCCTTTTCTGTTCTCAAGGTTTAAAAGTATATAGCAGTTAATATTTCAAATGACCTGTTGAAAGTGCCTATTGGTGTACAGATCTCTGCTGAAAAGACAATCAAATTCATTGGAAGAAAATAGGCAGAAGAAGAAGTGGCCAAATTAGTGCAGAAAAAACTGCTCATCCTAGCTGAGGCCACTCTTATGTGGCAGTGAGAGAATTCCTTCTTGTCACCCCATTGTTCTATATATATATGGGGGGGGTCACAGGAAGATTAGTGAGGAGACTGGACTGCAGATCTTTCAGTATGTCGATGGTACCCAGCTCCACATCTCCATTCTATCTAACTCAGCCCAAACAGTCAACGATCCTTCTCAGCATCTGGATGAAAATGGAGTGATGGCTAAAAGCTGGCTAATAAGCTGTGGCTCAGTCCCGACAAGACTAATGCAACTGAAGAGTATGGCAAGAATTATTTCTTCTTCTTTGATGGAGAATGTGTGTGCACCACTCATTGGCCAGGCTCCCCATCAAAAGCCCAGCTAGCAGCAAGAAACATCTATTTATCTTTTACATTTACACAGGGAGTTGCAATTGTTTCTCCTTTTGGCAGACTATGCGACTATCATTCATTCATTCCTCATGTCAATATCAGATACTGCAGTAGGCTATGTAGGTCTACATTTAAAACTATCTGGGAACTGAAGCTACTGTGGAATATAATTGGCCTGCTTGGTAAGCAGAAAATCCCACCATGAGCATATTAAACCAATACTCTCCCATTTGTATGGGCTGTTTGAGGATTTTGGAGTGAACGTAAGGCTTTGGTTTTGATCTCTAAAACCCTAAATGGCTATGGGCCATCTTTCTATCATGCTATTCTGCCACAGCTGAGATCAGCATAGGACTTGAGCTGGCATCTAATGGGTATAAATGAGAAGGGTTTCTGTCTGGGCACACCCTGCGAGGATTCCAGAGCTTTGGAATTCACTCCCCACCTTACTCCCAAATAACCTGCATCTCATGATCTTCAGTCCATACTGCAAAGCTCATATTTTTTCCTAACGTTTCAAAGTGGAGGAGTGAGAGAAGATTTTGCAAGGGAGGGGTCAGGGGACTTGTAAGAGAGGAAAGAGGATTCAAGTACTTGGTGATATAGCTTATAAAAAATGGTACTGCTGTACTTGGGTTGTGTTTTTAAGTTATGTCAAGGGGCCTACAACGTATAGCCAGATACAGTTGTAGTGTTTGTATAAATCTAAATAAGTGAACAAATAAAAACCCTCCAAACCTCAAAAATTAAGTTTTGTGAAGTGTCTCTGATTAAATGAAATCTTAATATAGATATCTTTTGTTCTAGCAAGAATAAGTTGTGCTAGGGTGTGCACATGTCAAAGCTGCCAAGCTGTGTACAAGCCCCACATACCTTTGTATGATATTGCCACAGCACCAACATGTCCTGACTGGTATTTTTGTTGTACGGAACCTAGTGTTAATCTCTGTGTATAAAACTCCTGGGCTGGGCCCACTCAGTCTCTTTTTATTATCTTTTGACAGACAATAAGTCTAGTTCAGGGTGTTGTATGAATAGCAGCACCTTGAGGTTTTCAGATACACAAAAAATGCAAATCACACAGACATATTTAAGGAAAGAAAGAAAAAAAAATCAATAATCCAACAGTGACCAAGTGAAGCAGAAATGAGGGTGAACTAGTTCCATTTGCGTTTACCATGAAATTGCAAGGGCATCATTGAATTAAGTGCTGAGATATGTTTAGGCTCAACTGGCCAGCCCCATGCCTCCCTTCTTGTTTAAAATTCATTTTCTTAATTTAGATTAGTTAAAAGTTAGCATTTATCCTGCAGTAAAGACTTTTTGGCCAATTTCATGGATCATCTCACAAATCCATTACTGATGGCTATTACACTTACATCAGTCCAGACGAGGAATTTCCAGAAGGTTCTTGCTGAAGCATTTCCAGGCTGTCTTTTTTGAAAGATTAAATAAAATGCCAGGGGGATGTTTTCCCTCAGCCATAATTAAATTTCCCGAATAAAAACTATCTGCATAGTTAACAATGACTGTATATCAAGGAGGGTTATTTTAAAATCATTTAAAAATAAAATTCTGGATTGCCCATGTCTGATTTTGCCACACTGATTAAAATATAAAGCCTGGTAAAGGCCAGAAACACAAGGTAACTCAAGGGTCTGGGTAAGGGAAGAGTAAATTTGTTAATTCTAGGCTACAATTTGAAATCTAGCTGAGGCAAGTAGTGACTGAAACTTAACACTAGCTGATGGCTGTTCAGTAGCTTCTTTGAAATTAGACGATCTCAGTCCTCAGAACAGACAGTAACTGGCATCATTATTGATAGTCTCAGAAAACTAGAGAGGAAGGATGGTCCAGTAGTTATAGCACTAGCCTAGGACCCAGGAGAGTCAGGTTCAATTCGCTGCAAAACTTTCTGTGTGACCCAGGGAGCGACCCTTGAACAGCCAATCATCCAGGTTAGGGAACCCTAAAAGACTTTTCCTGCGGAGCTGCACCGCTACTACTGACATGATATTTGAAAGACCTTTGGGGCAGATGATGGGCCTAAAGGAAGCACTCAATACTTGAAGTGGACCTGGCCAACAATAAAACATAGGAATCGTTTGTGAGATGGGTGGATCACAGTCTGGAAATATGTGTCCTGAGGGTCAAAGGCTGAGAACCAATCCTCTTGATCTAGTGATAGAATTGTCACTGCAAGTGTCAACATTTTAAATTTTTATGTCTTCACATAAAAGAGTTGAGTAGCTTCAGATCTAGCATAGGCTCCAACTGCCATTCTTTTTAGGTACCAAAAAGTACCTAGAATAAAATCACTTTCCCCAGTCCTTCATGGGAACTGATTCTGTAGCACCCAAGCACAAGATAGAGTATTTCTTAATTAGGCAAGCTCTCTGAAGAGGAATGGAGAAGGGGGCAGGGAGGGTTGGTGGGTGGTAGAATTGGAAAGTGGGTGGCATAACCTATAGAGATGATCTCCAGAACATGCTTATCTGTAATGATAGACTCCCAGTATGCCTGAAGTGGTAAAGGCAGGAGCCAAAGGGAGAAAGGCAGGTGAATGGTTCAGATGGTAAAGATGAAGATGATCATTCAGACCCCGTGACCAGCCCATAAAAATTGCTGTTTGAAGATGAAAAGCTGAGAGGGGGATGGTTTCCTTATCTGGAATTTGTCTCTTTTGATACAGTTCATGCAGCCTCTGGGAAGTCAGGAATTGGGTAGGATGGGATCTCTGAGCCATCTGGGACTTGTTAAACTTTCTGTTGTAGGCAGGTGTATAGATCAAGAGAATGTAAAGTAGCCCTAGAGTACATTAACTTTCACAGAGATCCATCTGTGCTGTCCACAAACAATTAAGACTCATCAAAAGGAAGGTTCCCATCACCGTGGTTCTCAACCAAGTATCCAGGACCCCCTGGGGGGCCACAAACAGGTTTCAGAGGATCCCTCAAGCAGGGCCAGTGTTAGACTCCCTGGGGCCTGGTCAGAAAGCAGAAGCCCCATTGCATGGGTCTGAAGCCAAGGGCCCTGACATCCACCACTCGGGGTGGAAGTTGACACCTGAGCAAGGTAGCTTCGCAGGGGGGCCTTGTGGCATGGGACCCATGCAGTTGTCCTGCTTGCTACCCCCTAATGCTGGCCCTGGCTTTTATATGCAGAAACTAGTTGTTGTGACACAGATAGGCTGCGGACATTCTATAGGATGTTGGGGATGCCTCAGTAAGAAAAAGGTTGAGAACCCCGTTCCATTATATACTGGGCCTTTTTAAGAAATCTGGAGAACTGGAACCAGGAAGCCCTTCTCATAACTACCGCTGTAGAGATTGAATGGATGGTAGTATCAGCAGTGTCCAGGGAGGCTTGTGGTGATATTCTGGACCTCCACAATAATTGCTTGGAATTGTTCTCTATGCTCCACTGGTAGGTGGTTAACAAAAGAAAAAAAAAGAAAAAGTTCAGTTTGGTGTAATTTATATGATTATTTTCGCTATTAATGCTAGTAGTTGGAGATTCTAAATTGTAAGGAAACAGACGAATAAGATTTAGCATCGTGCTGGCCTTCCATGTTCATTAACTGCATCAATCCTCAAAGAACTAGAAGAATAAGAAAATGAAAAACTTTGTCTGGAACATATTCTTATCTGCTCTCTTCATGTAGGCTGAATAGTAGCTGGGATGTGCTAGATTATCTTTGTGGAGTTCAGAAGGGCCTCATTCAAAGGTGAGGCTCTGCAGGCAGATGAGAGTGAATGAAAGATATCAAGTAGCTTACGATGAGGTTCTTTGACCTCCTCAAGAGAGATCTGCAAGGAGTCAGCAATTCTCTTCACCAGATCCCGGAACTGCTTAAAATAATCCACCAAGGGTGGAGGAGGCACCATGACTAAGGCTATGATTTAGTCACAGGTATTTTTAGTATAAGTCATGGACAGGGTCATGAGCCATGAATTTTTGTTTATTGCTGGTGATCTGTCCATGACTTTTACTAAAAATATCTATGACTAAATCTTGGGGGGGTTGGGGGAAAGAGGACTACTGCTGGGGGACGAGGGGTGCTGCTTAGGGGTCCCCAGCTGACAGGGGCCAGAAGACTGCAGCTGCTCAGGCCAGCCACCTAGGGACCACTGCTGGGGCCAGCAGACCATGGCTGCTCTAACCACCCCAGGACTGCTGTCAGGGGCCACCTGAGCAGTGATTGGTGTGGCTGGCTCCGGGGCCACCTGAGCAGCTGGCCCCAGAACTAACTGCTTGGGTGGCTCTGGGGTCAGCCACACTAGCTGCTGCAGAAATCAGAATCACAGAGTCATGGAATCCGTAATTTCCACAACTTCCGTGAGAGACATGGAGCCCTAAGCATAACTGCTTCATCCAGACATGAAGAGGAGATACCTCTTCGTTGGCTCTAGCTTCCTTCTCCTCAAAGTTAGTGCTGAAGTAGCTGAAGACGTCGACAACCTTAGCTTTTTTTAGGTAGATTTCCTGCATGGTGAATTTTGGGCACAGGCTTTTGAAGACTTTTGAGAAGAGTCTTCAGTCTTCCTTTTAGATGCCTTTGAGGAGGACAGGTCAGATAGTGGAGGCAACAGATTTGCTTGGAGACAAGTGTGTGTGGGAGTGGTCCATGGGCCTGGGTCAGAAGTCAGATGTAACAAGCTCATCATCATGAGGAAACTACGTTTGATCTCCTTGTTTTTTATGACTCTAGATTTCAGTGCCGGATACAAATTACACTTCTGGACAATGTGTGACTGCCCTACACAACATATGCACCACAAGTGCCCCTGGCTTACTGGGATTGCCTCCCAGCATGACAGACATCTGAAACCAGGAGAACTGGGCATAATGTTCCAGAGAACAAGAACTACCTTATTTATCAACATATAAAAATAATATATATGAAAAAAATAAATTAGGAAGCTAAAGCTACTACTACTTACTAACTAATTACACTAATACTAAGAACAAACTACTACAATAAGCAACAAAGAGTCTTGTAGCACCTTATAGACTAACAGATCTTAGGGATCATTAGCTTTTGTGGGCTAAAACCCACTTCATGAAATGAATATTGTGAAAATCTCCAGAGGCAGGTATAAACATGCAGGCAAGAAAGCAAGGTAAATTAAATCAAGGGTGGGGTGAGGCCCACTTCCAGCAGCTGATCTGGAGGTGTGAACA
Organism: Dermatemys mawii; assembly: GCA_007922305.1. NCBI lineage: Eukaryota > Metazoa > Chordata > Testudines > Dermatemydidae > Dermatemys > Dermatemys mawii. The sequence continues at coordinate 25,028,623 of ML677363.1, read as the reverse complement.
CCCAGAGAGTGTTTTTGTAATCGCCAATTACAAAAGCAGTTTCTCCTCTCTGGGTGTTCACACCTCCAGATCAGCTGCTGGAAGTGGGCCTCACCCTCCTTGATTGAATTTACCTTGCTTTGTTGCCTGCATATTTATACCTGCCTCTGGAGATTTCCACAACATTCATCTGAGGAACTGGGTCTTAGCCCATGAAAGCTCATGATCTCCTAAGATCTGTTAGTCTATAAGGTGCTACAAGACTCTTTGTCGCTTTTGCATATCCAGACTAACACGGCTACCCCTCTGATACTACAATAAGAAATCAGGACACAACTGAGGTAATCTCAATAGAAACATCTGCCACAGATCAGTCTCAGGTTAAGGTAGTTGAGAAGGAACTGCGGGCAGTTCGTCTGCACAATGCTGTATAACAATAGTACAGGGCATAAGACGGTTTCACACAGGCCAGACACGGCTATGAGAAATCTCCATGCAAAGGCAGAGGGAGTGAAAGCACACCTAGAGTGGAGCACTCATAGGGACACTACTGGAACAACAATAGGTATTAATGTTTAAAGAAATGGACTGAGTGGTCATAGAAACAGCACTATCTTCTCAGCTCCCTCATGATGGTCTCTCCACAAAACACAGGAAGCACAGTCACGGGGCACTCTAATGGAGCTTACACTGCCAATGACTGTACTGCACTGCTTCTGTGGATAAATGGACAGCTCCCATATTCAGAGCTGTCGGTCCTTGGAGACGGTTCCATTATTTGTGTGCCCATGTGATCAACAACAGAGCTGTGTGAAAAATGAAAATTTTTATTCATGAAAAGTTTTGCAATATTTAAGTTGTTTTCATGCTGAAGTATTTGAAATGGATCCATGTTTTGTTTGTGCACAATTTTTTAAATATATTTTCCTAACATTTTAATCAGAAACATTATTGAAATGGTTATTTAAAAAGACTAAGTTTTTCCACAAGAATGGGAAAAATTGGCAAAATATCAGGTATAGGGTTCCTCCCCACATTAAAAAAAAAGATCATTTTCAATAAGAGATCAGTTGTAGATGAACAAACCTTGTTCAGAAAAGTTCAAGCAGGCCTAATAATGTAAAAAACCTAACATGTAACTGATGTACATGCACAAAGATGGAGTCCAGATTGAAGCCTCTTTGAAAAGCGGCTCATAGACTATGTCTGCAGTCCATAAACTATGTCTACACAGAAGCTGGGAGGTAGACGTACACATGCTAGCTCTACTCAAGCTAGCACCTAAAAATAGCAGAGTAGCTGTGGTGGTTGACCTACCCACCCAAGCACAAACCCAGGGAATCGGGTAGTAGCCAGAATACAATCCCACCTAAGCCATACTGCAAAAGCTTATCTATAGAGAATAAACTATCTCAAATCTGGCAAGAAAGTTCTGCTGTGTTCTGTTTTCACCCTCTACAATAATACCGTATCCAAGAGTATATATAGTTCTTAATAAATTGGACTACAAATACAATATACTGTGACTATGACAATTCAGTTTTCTCACTACAAGGAAATTACACTTTGATGGCGCTTAATCTTTCCCAATTGTTCAAAAGTTCAGAAAAAAAAGCATTTAAGCCACCCTCAAAGTTGATTTTTTAAAAATTAAATACAAGAGGGCATAGTTGAAACAGTCAACAAAGTCTTATAATTCACCTGTACATATTTGCATAAACTTGATTTACTGCCTCAAACAGATTGCACCCATTGATAATGGATGATTCTATCGGAGGGGCATTTATTTGAACATTAAAACAGGAAAAGCTAGTAACTGAAATAAACATCAGTGAATTTCTGTGAACTCTCTTGCAATTACACAGTGTGATCCACATCAGATCAATTCAATAAGAATGCATGTGCACGCAAATTGTATATTTGAGTGAATGAGTAATTTAAACTCTTTTTTCCTGGGACACCACTACAGTAATCAAGGAGTCACAGTATCTTATCCCACTGCAAAATTTCCTAAGCACAGAGCTGGCCTATCCTGGGGAAATTCCAAGTCCCACCTTGCCATAATAAGATTGCAATTTACTTATCTGGATGTGTATATCCATATGTGCACTGGTATCGAAAATAACAGAACTTACAAATAAATTAGAAACATATTATAGAGTCTCTTCCTGATGGACCTGTTGTGAGAAATAGAAACCACTCTGATACATGCCCCCACTTATTCACAGATGAATTATAAGACTTTGTTGACTGTTCCAACTATGCCCTCTTGTATTTAATTTTTAAAAAAGCAACTTTGAGGGTGGCTTAAATGCTTTTTTTTCTGAGCTTTTGAACAATTGGGAAATGGATACATGCCTCCAAAAGGCTGAAAACAGATGTACCTTGCACTACTCCCAGAAAATTAGAATGAGCCTCTGTCCATCGAAGGTTGGAATCAAGTTCTAGGGTGATATTCTGGACTTACTAAAATTAATAGAGGTTTGGGACATTCACTGAAAAGGCCTTTCCTGCAGTCTTCTCATCTGATCTCAGCTGTCAGGGTTTCAGGTGGGTACGGAGGTAGTCTTTCAGGTGGGCAGACTCCAGATCAATTAGGGCTTCATAGTTTAAAATCACCATCTTAAACTGCATTTAGAAATGAACTAGCGCCATGGGTTGTGGTGACCCGCTGGCTTCGGGAGACTAGCCTTGGCCAGCCCCGCCCTCCTTTTCCCACGGGAGCTCAGAGCCTCCTGCAGCTGCCCGCACCCACCACCACCAGCATCCGAGTGGGCAGTACGCAGCACCACGAACCGCCAGACTCCAAGGGGGTGACCTCCCAAACACTTGGCAGGCAGCATGCAGCCCCCTGGCCCTTCCCAGCCCCAGCGCCCTCAAGCACCACAGCCGCTCTCGCCCTAGTCCCCGTCTACTTCCCTGAAGAGGAGCGGCCAGCCTGCCTTGGTTAATGCCAAGGGCAAGCAGAAGGGGGCCTTCCAGGCAGAGCATGAGCAGGGCCATACTGGGCTGTTTGGAGAGGCACAGCCTCCTGCAGCCTATGATAGTCTTGGCCTCTGACTGGCACTCAGTGCAGATCATGGATCACAAGTGTAACATACTGTCACGTAATGATATTTCCCAGGAAGTGAGCTGCTGTTTATATATTTTTTTCTTGCACCTTCTGGTGAGTAGGATTGACAGGGACACCAAAAATGTTTTCTGCTCTGGGCAACATATGTAAGGATGGCCCTGCACAGTAAAACCCCCAGATTGTGAATCTGGGTCACAAACATCAGACAAACATCCCAGTCAAGAGAGAGCTGAGATGAGTGGATGAATTAATTGAGGTTCTTTTCCCCACAAAGAAGAATTTTCTCAGTATGGTTTGGGCTGATTCTCAGCCAGATAGTTCTCATCCACACTCTAATCTCTTTTAGTCCTTTTAGTCACCGAGCAAACTGTTAGACAGCCCCACCCAGCTTGAATGAAGTGGAACATAGAACTAGTGTTATTCACATGCCAGCCACCAAAGCCCATATTTCCTCTTAATGGTCCCAATGGGGGCTGAAGTCCCCTCCCGACCCTGCTTCAGGTCCTTTTACTGTGTTTCTCACTCCCTCCCCTTAGCAGATGTCCAAGGGTTTCTTGGAGTAAAGGAACAAAAAGAAAAATTCTCTCCTCGCTTTCCTCCCTTAAGGGAGAGGGGAGGCTATAGGAAATCAAAAAGAAACAAAGGTGACCTGAACTCAGGTAGTCTTCCCTGAGCGAGCCCTTTGGGCTTAGTCTACACAGGGTCCACTGCCAGCCCCGCCTCCTGTAGCATGCTGCTCTGAGGCTGGGTCACACAGCTTTGGGAAGTGGGGCTTGTTGCTGTCTCCTTCTCAGCAAGCCTGTCTCAGTTGTCTGAAACAACCTTCTCCCTGTTCAACACCCTTTCTCCTGTGGCATCTTTTCCCTTTTAAACTCCAGACTCTCTCTTCCTGGCTCTCCAGGCACAACAAGCCTTGCAGGTATACCTTGCTAGTGCTGAACAGGCCCAGTGGAGCACGTTAGTCTCCTCTCTATCTATGTGGAGGTGTGCCCTTTTAAGTCTCCTATATACTTTGGACACGAGGCCCATCATGATGAAACCCTGCAGGAGATAACTGTTAGCAATGATGAGCTATTACCATCGTCATCGCTACCCTCTGGCATCTCTCAGCACACGCAAAGAATGCAATTACTCAGGCAGTTCCATCTCACCTTATTGAGATCCACAGCTGGGTCAAGAGCTTCTGGTGATGTATGTTATCAAAAGTAGCAGCCAGGTTCAAGAAGAATCAGCATAGGCACCTGTTCTTCATCTGTAACACGAGGATCAATCAACATAACCAGGGCAGTACTCATATGCCACATGGAGACCTAATCCCACATTGGCTGGGGTCAAGGAAACTAGAGGGATCCAATGCTGCTGGAGCTGCCTTGCTACAAACGTCTAAATAAACATCCCTAAAACTCAGGAAATTTGAAATAATGATAAGAGAGTTTGTTAGTAGATAGAGATGGCTTCTTACACTAGGATGTAAGGGAGGTTCTGTCAATGCTACCAACACTTCCTCATGTATCCTTCACAGACAGGGGCAGAATGAATCTAAACACAAAGTGGTAGCCCAAGTTCTGCCAGGAAGCTATAGTGGCTGAAACTCAAGCAGAACAGACACCTCTCCCCATCCCTCGTCTCCACAACAGTTTGAACAGCTTAATCAGACTCTGAATTAAATGGCAAACATCTCATAGTGGGAAACATTTGACTCTGTCCTTGGATGTAAACAGCCAAATTTATAAAAACATATTTTGGTAGATTAGACAGAGAAACACCAGCTTTAGCCTGCCTTTAGAACTGAAACATAACCTAGCTATGTGGACTCTTATTAACTAAACATGTAAGCTACTCCTGAGTCATCTTCCAACTGGGAGAATAAAAAAGTGAAGAACTAATAGTGGCACAGAGGTGATGTGTTTGAGGTGGGGGGAGAAGAAAATCTGATGTAAGATTTCTAGGGGATTTGTTTCCAGCCATCAAAAGGAAAAGATGAATTATCAGAGGACCATGACTACCGCATTGTCAGCTAAGATAGCGTCTGATCCATTTCTTTCTGACAGCTCTCATCTTTGCTACACACTGAGAGGGTATGTCTACACTTGGAGATGGACACTCCCAGCTCAAGCAGACATACACTAGGGGCATGGTTACACTTACAGGTTTATAGCAGTATTGGTTATAGCTATCCTCATATATAGCTATAGGGATAGCGCTATAGCGTGTCCACACTGAGACCCACCAGCGGTATAGCGTGGCCACATTTGCGGCATGGGAATGGTGCATTATGGGCAGTTATCCCAGCATTCAGCTGGGTGCAACGTGCTTTTCAAACGAGGGGGGTTAGGGGCAACGTGTCATGTGTATGCGGAGGGAGAGAGTTCATCCTTCTGAGAGCCTGTCAGTAAGGCCATGGTTAAACTTACAGAATTACAGCGCTTTTGGTTATAGCGGTCCCCATATACAGCAATAGGTATAGCGTTATTGCGTGTCCACACTGAGACGTGCCAGCAGTATAGCATGGCCACATTTGCGGCACTTCAGGCGGCATTAAAAGCAGCAAATTAGGGCAGGTATCCCACAGAGCACCTCTTCCCAATCTGGCGCAATGTCTAGTGGTAGGGGGGCGTCACTTGCGGGGCATTCTGCATCCTGTGCCAACTATCCATGATGCTTCATGGCATATCCCAGCAATCCCTGGGTTTCCGTCCACCTCAGGCGCCATCTTTCAACGGTTTCAGCAAGGCGCGCTCCGTCTTCCATTTTCGTGTGCCGCAATGAATCCACAACTGCTGAGGGACATGCTGACGACTGTTGCCAGCACATCTCTGTGCGCAGTGGAGTTAATCCTTGACATGCAAGGTGACAGTGATGGGTCTGAAGACGAGATTGAAGCGGTGAACACGTCTGACACGAAGCTTCCTGTCTCATTAACGGACATGCTCACGGCCGTGGAACGCCGCTTCTGGGCATGGGAAGCGAGCACTGACTGGTGGCATCGCATCGTCATGCAAGTCTGGGACGACGAGCAGTGGCTGCAAAACTTTCAAATGAGAAAAGCTACTTTCATGGGACTGTGTGCTGAACTCGTCCCTGCCCTGCGGTGCAAGGACACCAGCTTGAGAGCTGCCCTCCTGGTGGAGAAGTGGGTGGCTATCGCGATCTGGAAGCTGGCCACCCCAGACAGCTACCGATCAGTGGCCAACCACTTTGGGGTGGGAAAGTCAACTGTTGGAGTTGTGCTGATGCAAATGTGCAGGGCCATTAACCGCATCCTGCTACAAAAAATCGTGACTCTGGGTAACGTGCATGACATCGTGGCTGGCTTTGAAGAAATGGGTTTCCCTAATTGTGGAGGGGCGATAGATGGGACCCATATATCTATTCTGGCGCCCAACCACCTAGCAGACGAGTACATTAACCGAAAGGGATACTTCTCCATGGTTCTCCAGGCGCTTGTGGATCACCGTGGGTGTTTTACTGACATTAACGCAGGCTGGTCTGGAAAGGTGCATGACGCACGCATCTTCCACAACACCAGCCTGTTCAAGAAGCTGCAAGCCGGGACTTTTTTCCCAGACCAGCAGATCCCCGTAGGGGAAGTCGAAATGCCCATCATGATTCTTGGCAACCCCGCTTACCCTTTAATGCCCTGGCTCATGAAACCGTACACGGGGAGCCTGGACAGCAGCCAGCAAAGGTTTAACTACAGGCTTAGCCGGTGTCGAATGACTGTCGAGTGTGATTTTGGGCATCTCAAAGTGCGCTGGCGCTGTCTGTATGGGAAGCTAGACTTGGCTGAGGGAAGTATCTCCATGGTTATTTCCACATGCTGTGCCCTACATAATGTCTGTGAGGGTAAGGGCAAAGGCTTCACTCAGGCATGGTCCTCGGAGGTTCAATGCCTGGAGGCCAGATATGCACAGTCAGAGAGCAGGGCTCTTAGAGGGGCCCAGCGCGAGGCTGTTAGGATCAGAGATGCCTTGAGGGAGCATTTTGAGGCTGAAAGCCAGTTCTAAAGGGAAGTGCAGAGGGAGGGAGGGAGGGAGGGTGCATTCTTTTAATAGGAACAGGCATTTGTTTTTCTGTAGCCACTAATAATCTATGTACACTGAATAAAGAAACCCATTTATTAAAAAGACAATTCATTTGTTCAACAGCTACTTCGGTTGCTGAAAGAAAAGATTTTGATGCATGTGTGGGGGAAGCAGGGGGAGGTGCAACTGGGGTGGGATGGGGTCAGTCAGAGATTGGAATATGTCCAAATCTCTGAGTCTCCAGTGCCCTCAGAGTTGCCATGTCCCCCGAACCCCATTTGCGGAGGGCAATAAGGCATGTTATTAGGGGTTGAGTGTAGTGGATAAGGGTCCTGGGTTTGGGGGTTGTTCGGTGAAGACAGAGGGTTTGGACGCAGCTGTGGGTGGTGATAACCAGATAGCTGATGATAGTGGCCTGGAGGGTACTGAGGCACAGAAGGGGAAGGGATTTGGGGCAAATGATAATTGGGGTGGTGAGCGCGGTGCTTCTCCTCCTGAAGGGTGACAATCCGCTGCATAGTCTCCAATTGAAGCTGCAGTAATGAGAGCAGCTTATCGGTGCTTTTCCGGCGGTGAATCGCATTCTCCTTCTGCACCTTCTCCCTCAACTTGCTCTCATTCTCCCTCCACCTCTGTGCAACTCGATTCTCCGTTACAGCCTGTTGCATTACTTGCTGTACTAGATCCTCTTTGCTCTTTCGTGGCCTCTTCCTCAGTCGCCTCAGCCTGTCAGCTGCTGATAACAGCGATGGCACAGGGCTCAAGGTTGATCCTTCACAAAGAAAAATAAACATGTAACAGTGGCTCCCTTTTAAACAGTAGACATCCCTATGATTCCCCCGCATTCCCTGTTTGCCTGTCCCGCAGAGAGCACACGGAAAACAACGGAGCCCCTGCCATAGTGAGTCCTCTCCAGATGCAGGGGGAATGATTGTTTCCCTGCCATGCTGTGGCTGGTGGGGAGTGTCGGGAAGTGGCGGGAGCCCTACTCTGAACACTGTCCCAACATTCTCTGTAGGTGTTCGTCCTGGAAGATAGCTCGCTGCTGCGGATGACCGAGGAACAAAGGGAGGGGATTCTAATGAGATGTGGCTTCCGCCCAGGGCCATATGCAGCTTGCCTCTGTGCAGCAATGCTCCCCCCACCCATCGTAGCACAGTGGCGGGGATTAGTGACCGGGACGGGGACGACGCTGGCTCTCCCGAGAAACCTGCGCAGGCGCATTGCAAGCGTTCTTATTGAGACCTCTGAAGAGATTACTGATGACGATTACCACGATGTGATAGACTACATCAATGCTCTATTCCACATGTAGGCAAGCATCCCTTTCCACCCCAAGCTGCCTGCCTTCCCAATAGAAAAGCAGCTTTACCTCTGCAATCTGCTGCTGTGCTGCCCACTGCAACCACCGGATGCTGCGTCTGGCTGCCCTCCTCCTGGCTTGAGAAGAGCTCCTGGCTGCATGCGTCCTGGGACTCCTCTGTGCCCTGGGTCGCTGCCGCCTCCTCCTCCTCCTCTTCTTCTTCATTCTCCTCCTCTTTGTCCTCCTCCTCACCCCCCCTTCACTGGTGGGCTGGGAAGTGTCCGTGGTGGTCGATGGAGTGCACGTAGGATCACCACCAAGTATCGCGTGCAGCTCCTTATAAAATCTGCAAGTCACCGGGGCTGCCCCGGAGCGGCCGTTTGCATCGCGGGCTTTGCGATACGCATTCCTAAGCTCCTTTACCTTAACACGGCACTGCAGAGTGTCCCGCTCATGGCCTCTTTCCGCCAACGCCCGTGATATCTGCCCATAGGTATCATAATTCCTGCAGCTAGACCGCAGCTGAGACTGAACAGCCTCTTTCCCCCACAGCTGATGAGGTCCAGCACCTCGCTATTGCCCCACGCTAGGGATCGCCTATTGCGAGGAGTCATGGCATGTGGAGTCATGATCAAGCAGAATGATCACCTACAAGGATTCCCTGAGAGCACATCACGCTTCGCTGGAGCAAACAGGAAGGAGATTTTCAAATTTCCCAGGAAATTTAAAGGGCGGGTCTGATGTGTGGTCACCTGAGAACAGGACAAAAGAGTTTCCAAGTGATGACCAGAGTGGCTTGAACGGCAATTATGGGACGGGCTGGAGGCCAATTAATGTGCAGTAGGTGTCCACATTCGCACTGTAGCGCTACAGCAGCTGCGCTACAGCCCTTATTCCCCGTGCAGAGGTGGATTACAAGGAGCACTATAACTCCGTGGTTATAGCGCTCTATGGACCTTGCCAGTGTGGATGGGTAGTGAGTTATAGCGCTCCTGGGGGCTTTACAGCGCTATAAAGTGCCAGTGTAACCAAGGCCTTAGTGTCCTTCCACAGAGAAGACTAGCAGGCTTTGTATTTCAGACAGGCTCCCTCCCTAAACATTTGCATTGCTTATCTGCCGAGTTAAGAGAGAAACTCTGAAAACATCCACATTCCTCCTGCTGGAGTTCAAAACAAAGGGAAGAGACGTCAATTGCCTTAAATGGCTCGGGGCGTCCCCAGAGATCACATGTTGCGCTATCTGTGTTAATACTCATTCACACTTGAGATAAGACGGAACACGGAATATGCAATAGCTGTTAATTCTCTGGGAAGGGAGGATTACCAGCAGCGGTATAACTGTGGGTTTATAGCGGTCTACATGCCTCGCCAGTCTGGATGGGTAGTGAGTTATAGCGCTCCTGGAGGCTTTATAGCACTATAAAGTGCCAATGTAACCAAGGGCTAGCTCTCCCTGAGTGAACTAAAAATAGTAGCGTAGTTGCAGTAGCATGGGCAGTGTGAGTGGCAACACAAGCTAGGCTTAAATGTCAGCATGGGCTAGCTGGCCCATGTCAGAGATATCTTATCATTTCAGTCACATTGAGGTGAGACTTACTCACCAGGAGTCAGTCTTTCCAATTTAAAACAAGCAGCGAGGAAGAGAAATTGCAGATGAAGTGCATATCAAAGTAATGAGAACACATTTTGGATTTTGGACACACCGTAGATGCTAAACTCAGCATAAAGCATCATAAAACAAATTGATACCTCCAAAAGTTATAAAGGTGTAGCTAAGAGATTAAAAAGTTGAATGAGAGAGAATATCACCCACTTCCTCTGGCTGGCAGAGGAAACAGCTTGCATCAGTACTTTATATTTCTTACTACAGCAAGTCGTGCAATATCAAAATAAGATGCTGGCATCCTAGAATATTAGCATTTACTGGAGACAGAGGCTCAAAGGCTTATGATGAGAGAGAATCTGTGAAAAGAAGGTGATTCAGTCCTGATGGAAGGTATGTAAACACCTGAGCTGTACTCTTGGTCATTAGTCATCTGCCTTGGGGAGGTCGCTGATGTACAAGATATTTGGCCAGGGTAAATAATGTAGGAGAGGAAGCCCTTCATGCAGATGCCAGGGAAATCTGCCGTCCCCACGACCCATCTGAATGCTAGTAAATTGTTGAGCTTTTTATCCTTTTATTCTGACATGAGAATTAAAAGTCACAACTCCGTGATAGTCATGCTGTGGGGACTCGGTGCATTGCTTTAGTCAGCCATATTTTAATGATGAACGAACACCTGAGATTTTGGAGTGGGGGGTTGACAAATATATTTTAATTAAAAAGACCCATGCAACATCTCATATGGAAAAAACACTATGAGAAAAACCAGGTATAATAAATCCATTATTATCAACAGTATATTGAGTTCTGCAGCCAATACCAGTTTTCACTGTGATGGTGTTGTCTCATGCATAGTGTGGACAAAGCCAAATAAATATTAAACATTTCCCTGCATGTAAATCATTTTGTATATGGATGGATCTGATTAATTCAGATTCCATTAGGTCCAGTCCTTTGTTGTCCAAAGGATCTTTATTAAAAATAAAGGGCATATTTTTATGACACCTATCAGTTAGTATTGAGTTTACATTGTTAATCCATATCCCACAGCCTGAAATGCATTTCAGCATTAGCTTTCTAGTCAAAGTTACTGTACCTTGGAAAACCCATGCAACCCAAACAGCATTTATAAGAAAGTGGGAAATGAGCACTGAAGTGAGCTCCCCTGAAAGAGTGGTAAATAAAGCATGTGAGAAGTGGCAACAGTCCTGGATGCTTAGTGTGGTTTGTCCAAGAAAGCTGAAGCAATGGAACAGCAGCCTTGAGTCACTGAAATAACACACACGCTAGACAGCACTCCTGCTGTCAGAACCTTCCCTGATCAGCACCAGAGCAGCCTCCCTAAGATAGTCATACTGATCTATACAGTCCGTGCTTTATTTTGACCAGCATGCTATATCTGGAACAAGTTTTATAGTTCATTATACTGGAGCAGAGCAACACTGCATACTTCTTTCAATCAGCTTGAAGTGATGTGTCGGGCCCCCGTGATGTGCCTGTCTCAGTAAAAGGGACACCTCTTCTGTGAAAAATTGCAACACCTTTAAATGGGAATTTATCTTCATGATCAGCTTAAACTATGTGTAAATCATCATACAGGCTATTGCAAAACAGATAAACTATATTTTATATTGGTTAGAAGTACAACATTTCTCAATCCTGACACTTCAGTCAGTTCGATACATCACTCACCTTTGTGTGATATTCTGTACATTCAGACTCACAAACTGCTTTAGGTGAGCTAGTCACCCTCCCCAATCACTCTTCTCCCACCCCATGTTTTCCTTTACTGATTATATAATTTTTAGTAGTTCACTTTCTAGTGAGTAACTTGTTAACATAGTCAATCAGTTTCTCAGCAGCAGCGTGGCTGTTTTGCCCTGGACCACTGATGGGCATATGTCCCTTCCTCCTGCATGCCAGTGCGTCACTAGGTTTAGCCTTTCAAAGGCTAAAAAGAGAGAGACTTCCATAAAATGTTTTTGAGCTAAGATTGAAAGGACTTAAGCATGGCTGTAGTCAGAATCTCAGAAGTCACAAATATAAGAGGCAGTAGTGAATAGCAAGACCAATCCAGGTCTTTTAAAACAAAGCCAAAACCTCACCTCTGATAAAAGGGATTAAATTACAATTTATCTATGCAAAAAGATCATTGTCTCAACAGATCCTGTTGAACAGGCAGGAATCTATATCTTAATAAAAACTGTCATCACATAGTGTGTCTAGACTTCAGTCACATACTTTTAGCTGGCCTACATCAGCTAACTCCTGCTTCAAGGATTCAGGCTGCGGGGCTGTCAAATTGCTTTTGTGTTGGCGGTTGGGCTCAGAGTCCTGCCTACCTTGTAGGATCCCAGCGCTCAGACTTCAGCCCTAGCGTCACAATTTTACAGCCTTGTAGCCTGAGCCCCAGTCAGTTGACGCAGGCCAGCAACAGAAGTTTGACTGCATTGTAGACATACCCTTGCCATACTGCCTTGCCTGCAATCTTATCAGAAAGGCCACATATTGAATGGGCCATTGAAAATTAAATGCTGGAGGTGGTTTCTTCAGGGCTGCACTGAGGCACATATTGATGTGACAGCATTCAGAGGCTTGCACTTTATGCAGCTAAACTAAGGTGTGGTCTACACTGGAGGGTGTGGGGGAGAGAAGAGGGGGATTTGACCTAAGATACGCAACTTCAGCTACGCTATTTGCATAGCTGAAGTCGGCATATCTTGGGTCAATTTACCTGGCCATCCACATGGCGGCAAGTCGACTGCTGCTGCTCCCCCATCAACTCCACTTCCGCCTCTCGCAGAGGTGGATTTCAAAAGTCTATGAGGAGCACGCTCAGGGATTGATTTATCGCATCTATGCTAGATGCGATAAAAATTGATCCCCAATAGAGTGATCACTATTTGCCAATCCAGCGGTAGTATAGGCATACCCTAAGGCATTTGGGTCCTATGCCTGTGAATCAGAACTAAAAACAATTTTACCCCAAAAAAAATATTTGTACTCAAACTTCCAAAGTAGGAACCCAACTTTATACTCCCAAGTCCCTGTTTAAGCACCTAACCAAAGGATTTAAGAGTGCTGTTATGATTAAAAGTCACTGAGACACACTTGAAAATGTCCTCTTCAGAGCTTAACTTAGGGCTCCTATTTTTGAAAATTTTGCCAGTAACTAAGTGGCGCTATCTTAACTTCAGAGAGGTAGATGCATCACAATACTTTTTATTTGTCCACACACAAAAGTATGCAAAGGTTTCCAGTGCTGTTTTGTAATGTTACTAGCATAGCTACTAATTATAACACTCTAGAGGAACGGGCAATGCTCTCAATCAGTAATTCAATAGTCCCTGTGCTACAGCTCGAAGGCAAGCCGGCCATCCCTTGGCTACCGGGTCCAGTACCTTTGAGTAATAGCCCACAGGTTTCCAGGTTGGGCCTACCGGCTGAGTTAGAACTCCCGAAGCAATGCCCTTATTCTCATGTACGTAGAGTCTATAGGGCTTATGCTCATTAGGAATCATGAGAGCCGGAGGCTGCATTAAGGCTGCTTTTAACAGTTCAAAAGCATGCTGATGCTCACTAGTCCATTTCCAATTTGTGAGGCCTTCCTTAGTGAGAGATTCATATAAAAGTTTAGCCTTGTTACCATAGTCTGGGATCCATAGTCTGCAGAATCCAGTCAGACCTAAGAAGGCTCGTAGTTCTCTAGGGTTGGTTGGGGCAGACATATCTTGAATTGCCCTGATTCTCTCTTTGCTGAGAGCTTGCACCCCTTTCTCAATTTCATATCCCAGGAAGGTAACCTTCGGTTGGCATATCTGGGCTTTTTCCCGTGAAACTTTATACCCTTTCTCCTCTAGAATATTTAGCAGAGACTCGGTTGCTCTTTTCCCCACTTGCAGATCAGGACTGGCAATTAACAAGTCATTAACATACTGGAGCAAGGCAATCTCTGAATGCTGGCTTTTCCAGTTTTCTAAATCTTTCTGCAATGCTGTTCCAAAAAGATGGGGGGATGACACAAAACCTTGAGGTAAAACAGTCCACATTAACTGAGTCTTATAGTGAGTTTCTGGGTCCTCCCATTCCAAAGCAAACAATTTCCAGCTTTCCTTTTCTAATGGTATTGAGAAGAAAGCATCCTTTAAATCCAACACTGTAAAAACGGCTGTTACAGGCAGAATCTGTGTTAGAATGTTGTGAGGGTTCGGGACCATAGGGTGGTCTACAATAACCTTCTTATTTATTGCTCTTAAATCATGCACCAATCTATAGGTACCATCTGGTTTAGGCACTCCCAATATCGGGGTATTGAAAGGGAATGACCCCTCCACTAGCCAGCCCCACTGCTCGAATTTTTCGATGAGGGGCTTTAAACCCAGACGAGCTGCTTTTGACAAAGGGTACTGTTTTACACAGACAGGGCTTTCTTTTTCTTTTAGTGGTATTTTCACAGGGGGTACAGATGTCGCCCTTGGAGGGTTTCCATCTGCCCATACATCAGGGTTTATTCCTTCTAAGGCTTCAATGTTCCCTGTGCAGGTAGTTGACTCCTTGGAAAAAGATTTCAGCTTGTAGTTTGGTTAGGATATCTCGTCCTAACAGAGCAACGGGGCATGTAGGTGAAACAATAAAGGCATGCTCTAGCATATTGTCCCCGATCTTTGTAAGCAAGGGCTTATATACAGGCAGTTTACTCTGTTTTCCCTCAATTCCTTCTATTATTACATGTTTTCCGCTTTCTTCAGCAGAAGGGGGTTTTGCAGGGATCATAGAATACGTAGCCCCGGTATCCACTAGAGCTTTATATTCCTTGCCACCCACCCTTATCTGTACCATGGGATCTTCCCTGTAAGAGGAGTTTTGGCTTTTCCAATTAAATAAGTCCGTGGTAGTAAAGGGGGCATAGAGGAAAGATGTTCGGCCAGTGGGGGACATTACTTCTCGCATGGGGACAGGCTTGGTTTATTAAATCATGACTTCGGGTATTTGAGGCAGGTCCCGTGTGACGGCTTGGGGAAAGGGGGTCAAATTCAGCGATTATGTCACTGATTCCATTTGCTCCCCCTTGGGCAGGACGGTCCTCTGGTGTCAGGGGACTAGCCAGTTGAACGGGGCTAGTAACAGACAGAGATGGGCCAATTGGACCACTTCCTGAGAGAGTGGGGGTGGGTGGCCTATAAGAGGGGGCTGATGGCATTACAGTCTCGAGACAAGCATCCTCTGCAGGCTCGCAGAGAATATCCGGACGAGGCTTGGGAACCCCTAGGCGCATTTGTTTACATAATTTAGAGGCACATTTAATACGCCAGGGGGGCCGATCCTGACATACTGTTAGCCAACAATCAATATAGGGGAACTGGTCCCAGTGTTGATTTGTAACCACCGTTTTATAAATCTTAGTTGTGAGGTCTACATCAAAGGACCCTGAATTGGGCCAACCAAGACCGAACGTGGTCCATTCCAACTGACAAAACATAATCAACTCATCTTTAGTCATCTTAATACCATGATTACGCTTAAATTTACCAAAGTTACGTAACATACAACCCAAGGGAGAGGCGGAATCTTCCATTCGGGAGCGACCCGATCCCATTGCTATACCAAATGATTCACAAGGAATCTACAAACAGTGAATTAATACAAAAGTACTAAAATCACCAAACAAATTAACAATGAGAGTAATGGAGATACTTACACCGCTCTGTTTCCCAGGTGCCTACCAAACTCCAGAAGCCTCTGGTCTTGCCTGATTTGTAGGGACTCACGTTTTAACGTTCCGGGTATCACCGCAGGTCGGGTCGAGAGTTAGGACGGACAAAAATTGCCCGGTGCGCACTATCCTTCCTCTGGTCGGTCCGCGGTGACCCCGAAGTCGTCCAAAGGTGTCCCATCTGGGGTCGCCAGAATTGTTGCAAAAACTGCTTATTTCCTTTGGAGTTTAATCCAATATACCTCAAAGGACAGGCATAACTCAGTAGACTTCTGGAAAAACAAGATTTATTGCAAGCAATAAGGAGTCAGAGGGGTTATCACGCAAACAACTGGCTCCCCTCAATACATGTGTGAGGATATTTTATACCCCTGTGTTGATAAGGGAGGGGGACTTTCAATCCACTTACACAGGTGGGAACACTTAATGGCTATTACATCCATTGTTGGTATTAATCTATTTCATTTACCTGTCTGGTAAGCAGGAGGTTCAAAACACTTAGGGGTACTCAGACACTATGACGCCTGCACAGCTGTGACAGGGTGAATGCAAGTTTAAAATGCATGTTAAACTAGGGGTCAATAGTACATATACAGGGAGTGAGATTATAAGTCTAAGGCTATTTTAAAATCATACTACAACATTCTAAGTTACATTTTCCTAACAATCATTTTCTTAACACTGGCAAAAACAACCAACACAGGGAGCATAAGAATATGAAACGTTATCTTTCTACCAGTCCAACAAAGCCAGCAATAATTTTTTTAGTTAGTTCTCAGTGACAGGATATTTGAGTACTTTAAGTATTTAAAATGAAACAGTATATGCCAGTGTCTCTTCAAATGTTGTTCAAAGACTCCAACCTTGTTTTCCTGTCAAAGCATTGTGGAAAGCATTTAGAGTGTAAATTTTGTGCATGGATTAATGATTCTCAGGTTTTGGTGTCCACTTTGTTTGGTTTCTTGTCTGTGTAGTAAAGGGAAATCTTTTAGTTCAAGAAGCTGCACCTAGAAAAATCAAGGACACACAGAATTTACTGATCATCTTTTTTTTCAAACCTGATTCAATCTTCATATAGGTTTATATAAATGCACAATCACTTAGAGACTCTGTCCCTAGGGACCAAATTATTGACCTGTCGCATTTGTAAACCTGGGACACCGATTCATTGCCCTCTGAGAACATTTCTAAAGTAAATGAATAGTTGACAGACTGCTCAGTGGTTTTCTTAATGAAACACATTTCACAAGCATGTCAACTCATGGTCTCCACATTTTAAGATAAAAAATCTCATTGTAAAGGAAATGGGGCCCCCTTAATGAAGGGCCTCTTGTTATAAGTGTGAAGTAGCCTAGAATTATTGTTTACCTGTAAGGGGTTAAGCTAAAGGTAACCTGAGAGGTGGACAACTGACCAATGAGAAATTCCTCAGGAGACAAAGGATTTTAAGTTTTAGGGTTTTGGGGGGTTTCTTTTTGTTTACCTTGGCTATGGGATGAACACAGTTATGTCTTTCAGTGTAACTATAGATTCTATTAAGTATTGTAGTCAGGAAGTTTACCTTCTTTTTATCACTTGGAGAGTTCTCAGTGGTAAGTGTTGGCTGGGTGCTTCTTGATATTGTAAGCTTCAGCAGAGATATCAACTGTGGGAGAAAATTGCCTCGGGGGAGAGGTTTGGTTTCTAAATCCTTTTGTTAATTATGGTAGATGCTGTTCTTTTGATGGTTATAAGGAATTTATTCCTTTCTTTTTTCTTTTATTAAAATCTTTCTTTTAAGAAGCTGACTGCTTGTCTTCCATTGTGTAAAATCCTGGTTTTGGATCGGGCACGTCTCGCAGGATCAGGCGAGGTTTGGGTTTTTTTATTCTCTCAAGCTTTCCAGGGAAGGAAGAAGTTTGGGTGGTTAGTGGAAAGGGAAAGAAGGGTCCCAAACTACCCTAGACCTAGTTTGGTGGTGGCAGCGTACCAGGTCCAAATACAAAAGAATTTGTGTTCTGGAGAAAAACATTTTAACCCAAGCTGGTAAAATAAGCTTGGGGGGATATTTCTTTTTTTCATGCAGGTCCCCACATCTGTACCCTAAAGTTCAGAGTGGGGAGGCAATCCTGACATGGTGGCAGAGGTGGGATGAAATTTTGTGAATTTAAAAAACAGCATCTACCATAATTAACAAAAGAATTTAAAAACCAAACCTCTCCCCCAAGGCAATTTTCTCCCACAGTTGATATCTCTGCTAAAGCTTACAGTATCAAAAAGCACCCAGCCAACACTTACCACTAAAAACTCTCCAAGTAATAAAAAAAAAAAAAGGTAAACCTACTAACTACAATACTTAATAAAATCTATAGTTACAGTAAAAAACATAGCTGTGTTCATCCCATAGCCGAGGTGAACAGAGAGAGACCCAGAGAGAAACTGAAACTTAAAATCCTTTGTCTCCTGAGGAATTTCTCATTGGTCAGTTGTCCACCTCTCAGGTTACCTTTAGCTTAAGCCCTTACAGGTAAACAATAATTCTAGGCTACTTCACACTTATGACACCTCTAATGAAGAAATTGTTGGCACTCTCTAATAAACAATTTTCAAGGAGTGTCTTCTGCACTATGCTGGCTCAGCCATGCTGTTGTTCTTCCTATCGTCTTTTAACAAGAAGTTGAGAACAACATATAACCCAATTAAAAGAATGCATTTATCTGAAATCAAATCACAGCTATGGACCTGTTAAGAAGCCAATTAAAGTTTTATTATGTAAAATGCAGGCTTCGTCTAGACATCAAAGTATTATTGAAACCATGTTCCTAATTTCAATTATACCCTGGTATGTATTCAGTAGGTTTATTGCAAAACTGAACATTCAAAGTTCCAGAGCGGGTATGTACCAAGATCTAATAAATCTGAATTGCTAACAAGCTGGCTCATGAATCTTATTTTAAATTGTCAGCTTGATTTACAAACAAGAGAGTTTGCTGTAAAGAGAAGGTATAATCAAAAAATAAAATACAGTACTATAAATGATTTGATGTAGGCGTCTGTGATGCAGCAGCATGCAAAGAGCGGGCATCCAAACCTTAATGAGTCCGGTGAATTTAGATAAAATAGATGCACACTGCATCTGATGTTTTGCACTATGTGAAATTAATTAGAGCCATATTCCAATCATTACGGTACAGATCATCCCCCAGAGAGCAGCACATGGAGGAGCTGCATCTGGATGGGGGTCAGCTGCCTTCATAATACCATTAATTTCCACCCTCCACTCCCTCTATCCTCACACCACTGGAGAAGTTGGGTATGGGAGGAAGAGGCATTATAGGTAACATCATCTTCCCTGAAATGCTCCCTCACCCTACACAGCCTCCTTTATATAAAAGAGCTTAATTGCTCCATTGGATGTGAGTGAGATAACTGGTAACGGGGGGAAGCTATTGTCCATGTGTGGGCTGAGAGTTTCCTTGGTTGCAAACATGGGGAGAGGGGTCAGTAGATTGTTTGGCAAGTGCAAGAGCGGCAGAAAGAAAAAATAGCCAACAAGCAGCAACAGAAGCAGTCAGAGCATGGCCTTGAAAGGGAACAGAGACACAAAGCTCCTTAGGCAAAGGTTTATCTGGAGGGATAGTCTTGGAAATTATGAGCAAGGAAACTGCCTGTTATTTGTTTCTACTGTATTCAGGGAAACAGGACTTTGTAAATATTCTTTGTAAACAAACAGGATTGCACTAAGGAATATACCTGACTTAAATCGGCCATTTCTTCTCCTAATGGAAACAATCCTGAAGAGCCCTGAATATCAGCTAACCACTAAGGCTAACGGAACAAAGTCAACACCTTAGTAAAGAGTGCAGGCTCAGGCCTTTAACAATGGACATACTCTAATGACCACTGAGATCCTTCAAAAGACTAAACTCAGCATCACCTCTCAGAGCTCTTCTGTTGAGCTGTTACTCTCTTGGCGCCTTCCTACATTTCTTTCTTGTTGTTCCCCATCCTCTTTTTGCAATTACAGAGGAGGCAGATTTTATTTTTAAATTGTGCACGGTCCGCTGCTGCTGCCTGCCTTAGAAGCCATGTTTGTAGCTCTCCCACCTAGGGCCAACTGTTTGCTCATTTTTGTTGTTGTTTTAACAGTCGTGAGAGGAAAATTATGGCTGATTTTTTTTTGGTTGGTTGGATGGCTGGCTTTTTAGTCCTAGAGAACCAGATTAATCTCTGACCAGCTGGTACAGACTCCACTCCACACCCACCCCTGCCAAGGGCAGAGCAGCTGTGGCAGAACAAGCAGCTCTAATGGCTTTGCTGACAAGATTCTTTCCTGGCTCTAATTTATGTGAGGGACTACTGACATCAGGTGGTCTATTATTTACTCACAGATATGCCTCTCATAAAACTTCCCACTCTCCACTCCTACGTGTTAAAAATGCTACTTTTATAAAACTGCTACCAGCCAACTGCCCTGACAGACACATCTCGACTAATAGATTGCTAGTGGAAGAAATGCAGGCACAATCAGCCTTTCCAAGAACACATCATTTATTGAAGGGTCCAACTTATTCATATTTAAGAAAGCAATAGAGTCATATATTTGGAAAACGGTATATGCGGTCCCAGCACTTTAGGGGCAAGAATTATCTTTTTTGTTCTGTTTATATAGCAGTGGCTCTCAACCTTTCCAGACTACTATACCCCTTCCAAGAGTCTGATGTGTCTTGACTATCTCCGAGTTTCACATCACAACTACTTGCTTATAAAATCAGACACAGAAATACAAAAAAGTACCACAGCACACTATTACTGAAAAAAACTGCTTCTTATTTTTACCACATAATTATAAATCAATTGGAATATAAATATTGTACTTACATTTCAGTGTGTAGTATACAGAATAGTATAAACAAGTCATTGTATGAAATTTTAGTTTGCACAGGCATAGCATGTCTTGCGCGAGGGTTCCGTTCCACGGTTATAGCCAGAACCCATTGACTTCAATGGCAGGCAAAATCGTGCCCCCTACAGGAAGTTTTTCAAAAAAAAATTTCCCCCTTTTTTTTTTTGGCCGACCGTGTAAAGCGGAAATCGCATATGTTAAATACGCCTAAGATGCGACATGCCTGTATTGACTTTGCTAGTATTGTTTACGTAGCCTGTTGTAAAATTAGGCAAATATCTAGATGAGTTGAGTCCCCCAGAAGACCTCTACTTACCCGCAGGTGTATGCATACACCTGGCTGAGAACTACTGTTGTACACCACTTAGTACTGAGTGCTCCTAGGTGCTGCCACAATAAACAAAAAATAGTAATTTTGATAGTAACTTGGCCTCTCCTTTCACTTTTCCTCATTACAATTTAACTATTATTTTTAAAAGAATGCCTTTTTGCCTCTCACTTCTTTTAATTTGTTGTTTAGCCACAGTGGCTTTTTTTTGGTTCTCTTAATGTGTTTTTTAATTTGGGGTATACTACATTTAAGTTCTTCTATTATTGTGTCTTTAAAAAGTTTCATGCAGCTTGCAGGGAATTTCACTTTTGGCACTGTACCCTTTAATTTCTGTTTAACTAACCTCCTCATTTTTATGTATCTTCCCTTTTTGAAATTAAATGCTACAGTGTTGGGCTGCTGTGGTGATTTTCCCCCGACACGGGTTACATTTAATTATATTATGGTCACTATTATTAAGTGGTCCAGCTATATTCACCTCTTGGACAAGATCCTGTGCTCTACTTCAAGAATCACCTCTCCTCTTGTAGGTTCCAGGACTGGCTGCTCCATGAAGCAATCATTTAAGGTGTCAAGAAACTTTATTGCTGCATCCCTTCCTCAAGTGATAGGTACCTAGTCAATATGGGGATAGTTGAAATACCCTATTATTATTATTATTAGAGTTTTTATTTTAATAGCCTCTCTAATCTCCCTGAGCATTTTACAGTCACTATCACCACCCTGGTCAGATGGTCTGTAATATATCCTAGCTGCTATACTCTTACTATTCAAGCATGGAATTACAATCCATATTCTATGGTACAGTTTGGTTCATTTAAGATTTTTACCTTATTTGATTCTATGCTCTTTCACATATAGTGCCACTTCCCCACCAGCATGACGTGTTCTGTCCTTCCAATATATTTTGTATCCCAGTATTACTGTGTCCCATTGATTATTCTCATTCCACCAAGTTTCTGTGATGCCTACTTTGTCAATATCCTCATTTAATACAGGGCACTCGGGTTTGTCCATCTTATTATTTAGACTTCAAGCATTTGTCTATAAGCATTTCAAAAACTTGTCACTCTTTAGCTGTCTGCCATTACATGATGCACCGGAACTGGGTTGTCACATGGGTTTCTTTAACACTTTGCTCCTAGGGGGATTTTTCGTGCGAGTCTGTCTGTATTTACAGACATACTTGCTGACAGGTATTTTGAAATAAATTACCCAAATAATAAACTGGCCTGAGTAGGTAGTGCTATTTTGATAAATAATATTTGCAGAATTTTTTGGTGCAGAATGCCCCCAGCAGTAACATATTCACAAGAAGCCTAGGCCATACAGACCATCAGCAATAATATGCACACACCACTCTTCTCCATTATATGTACTAAATCCATTGCACCATTAGCCCCAATCCTGCAATGTAATAAGACTGACTCCATGGAGGGCTCCACTGACTTCAGTGGGATTCTGCATGGCAGTATTCCTAAAATGCTGCAGCCAGGGGCTTTTCTTGCAGCCACAGCCTTCAGGGCTGTGATTGCGGGGGGCAGGGATGGGGGAAGCACAATGGAAGGGGGCCAACAGCAGGGGTTGGGCCCTGCCTCCCTCTGGAGATACCTGGGGCAGTGGGGCTCACGCTTTGGGCTTCAGTCCTAGGGTCGAGAGGGGGAAGCTCTGCCCCTGAGGCTTTGGGCTCCAGCTTCAGGCTCCCATCCAAACCTACCCTAGCTACCCACCCCAATAGTGGTCTGAGGCAATATGGGCATTCTTATGTTTGACCAGGGCTTATTTGTCCCCAGGCTTGCTGTGGCTGAGTCAGGGCCAGTTCCAGGCACGAGCCAAGGAAGCTGGGGCCTGAGGCAGCACATTCTAAGGGGAAGCATTATTTTATTTTATTTTGTGCATGGGGCAGCAAGAAAAGTAGAGCCGGCCCTGAGCTGAGTAAATCTGTTGTGAAAAGTCAGACTTGTATGTTTGTTAATATCACTTTTCATAGTAGATGTACTAAATCAATGATATGGACGTGTATATTTGCTTTTCCTAAAGCTAATTAACTATTTTAGGGAAAGCGTGAGAGCTGCCACAAGCAAGAGTAGGTGACCAGTCTGAAGCCACCAAATAATTTGTCTTGAGAACCCCTTTAACCTTAAAAAACAGAATGAAGAATTGAGACCTTGTATTTCAAGCTCTTTGAGCCAGGCATTTCATGATCAGTTTCTTATCGTGTATACAGTCTGTTACCATGAATACAAAGTTCTTTGAACATTAGCAGTGCTATATATTACTAAACATTTTGATTTAATAAGTTGAATGGCTGGTAGCACTATGAAGCAAGAACTGGGAGAGGGAGAGAACCACCATTTAAAAGTACTGTAATAATGCCTGTGGTCAGCAGACAGAATTGAATCTGGGACCTCCTGAGCTTAGTACACGAGCATCTACTGCCTGAGCTAAAAGCAATATAAGGCTTAGCTAAGGTTGTAAAGCAAGCTCAACCACTGAATGGTCTTGGTGCCACTCACAGGGACAGAACATTACACCAAGGTGGTGTGTGGATTACAGTACTATAAACATAGCTAATGACTAATAACAGTTCCGATTTTAAGTGACAACAGGGAGCATTCATGTGTTCAGTTTAGATGGGTTAGGTATTTTAGCAGTAAGGCAAAGTTCAAAACTGAAAATAAACCTGGAATGGACACATTTAGAATAAAATACTCCCTGCAGTAGCTTCACAACACATTTGACTCACATAAATGACAGGCTTTTTCTCATCTCTCTTGCAACACGAAACTAGACACATGAAAGCCTGTCATTTACAAGACGCATAATTTCATGCGTCAAAGCAATCAACCATTCGCTGTTGTATAGAAGGATGTACAATTCCCTTTTGGGCAGGTGTTCAGAAACAGCTGAAGTACAGGGGAAATTTGTTTAAAAAATGGAAGGATGTGTAGTCAAAGTCGGGTAAGGTTTGCAAAGGAACTTAATTTCAAATGAGGAAAAGTGAAAGACAGGCAGACTGTAACAAAGGACAAAGAAAAGCCACTATAGCCTATAATTATCACAATTCCAAAAGCTGAAAAAAAAACCACTTAATTTTCCATGAATATATTGTATGGCATTAAATGTATTACATGCAATGAGTTGATAATATAGCATCATTCCACTACCCTCTTCTGCCTCTGCAACAATATGGAAACTGGCCACTGGTCTGCAAAAATATCTTTCACATTACGACAATCCAGTACTGAGCTTGTCTTCCAAAAAGAATGGAAGATTGTTGCACTATTGTGAAAAGACTAACCCAATTTCTAATCAGCTTGTACCATCTCTTTCTTCTAAAGAGAGATTATGTAATTATAATTACAGAAGTCACATTAAAGATTGCAAAACAGCTTTCATATCATCTGAACTTTCTAAATCTTGCATCATTTCAGCTGAAATTCTTCTGCCCTTAGTCTCTGCTGGAAAGGGGAACGTCTAAAATTTTAGACAAATTCTTTCAGGTCCTCAAGTGAACATAATTAATCCCCATTCTTGTTTTTGTGTTTATAAACACCACTTGCTTTTTATAGAAATAGCTAAAAGTCTGATCTCAGGAATTCAAATTTTCCATGCAAGTGTTCATGAGAAGAGCTGTACATGCTTTACTAAACTGTAGGGGAAATACCAGTGTTAATATTTGCAAATGCAACACTAAGTAAGGTGCTACTAAAATATTTTATTGCATATATTTAGGGTATAAGTCACATTAACCACAGAAAAGCCAAGGAAGCACGCTATATGCAGGTGAAATATGTTTAGCAGTACTGCTAGCTCCAAGCATTTGAAACCAAGTCTAAACTAGACACTTTTGCCAATACAGTAATGTGTGCTAGGTGTGACTGGGTTTTTTTTTACAACATTTCTATACCAGCAAGTGCCCTAACAGATGCAGTTACACCACCAAAAGCACTCTTCTGCCACTATAGTTGTTTTCACTTAGGGAACCAGTAGAAGCTACTCTGGCAAAAGGACACTGACAATATAAGCTGCATCTATACTGGACAGATTTGTGGTACAGCTATACTGGCAACATTTTTTCTAGTACAGACCTGGCTTGAGACTTTAGAGTTCACTTGACTCATGTTCTCAGACTCCTCTTCATCTGTGAGAGTTAGAAGTTTACTTTTCTTTTTAAACAAAAGCTGAAATTCTCTTCTAATCACTTGTCTCCAAGAGCTGGAGGTAAACACGTAATATTGCAGGACTTACAGTAAGATCATGAGTTGGTAACATTGGGAAGATTGAAATGAATAACATGGAGCCAGTGCAGCACTTCCCAGTCCACAACGTGTACTCCACCATGTGGTTTGGAACAGTATCTGCAAGGAATGCCCCATGTACATTACTCACCGCCTGTGCAGGATATTAGGGCCACTGAATCCATGCGATAGGACTGATGGTCTGCCAACATATTCCTCTTGCTGTGTTCCTCCATACACTCTAAAGATCTCTGCAATAACTCCTACAACACATACAAGGCATCCTCATTCTACTAGAGCCTCCTTTAGCCCCAGTATGGGATTTAAGTGATACAGAAGGCCTCATGTGATTTCACCTTCGGACTGTTGTGGCAAACATTTGTCCTCAGCTGGTTAATTGCAGCAAAACTACAAAAGCCCAATAGCCACCCTCAGAGCAAAATGATGAGTGCTGGAAGAGCTGCCAAGCCCTGCTGCAGAACTTGGAGAAGATCCTGACCTAAAGAAAGGAACGCTTTCTATGCTGGGAATTTGCCATCAAGTTTGGTAGGACTCTGCAGTGGTTGCTGGGTTTTGAAATCTAGGGTTGGTTGGTAACCATCTGGGTTAGGTTGCCTTGCAGTTAGGTATGTCAGCCCCTGCTTCCGAGCAAGGGTCCTTTGAAATGAGCACAATGCAGCTCGTGATTGGATAGGATAGTGATTAGAGTGGATGAGTGACAAATAGGGCAACCAGGCAGCAAATGTGGAAAAATCGGGACAGGCGATGAAGGGTAATAGGAGCCTATATAAGAGAGACCCCAAAATCAGGACTGTCCCTATAAAATCAGGACATCTGGTCACCCTAGAAAGGTTGAGTCACCATTCCAGCTGTGTGTGAGATCCCATGTTTAGAAAGCATACAGGCTTCCTGTGGCTGGTAAGACAATGGCAGCAGGGACACTAGGAGTTAGCCAGCTAAGGAAGACAGCAAGCTAGGGCTGGATGTTGCGTTTGTTTCCTTAACTTGCAGGTACTCTACAAAAAAGAGCCTACCACAGGAAGAAAATGGCATGTTGCCACCACAACCACTAGCTCTTCCTGCACATGTGAAGCCCTCCCAGGGCCAGGCATCCTGACCGTGGAGGCTTTTGTCCAGGCTCTGGTCTTGACTTGCTGGGAATAGGACCACCATACCCCTACTGACAAAAGCCAGGCAGGAGGAACCACCACATATGAGAGGGGTCTATTGCTAGAGTCCCATAGGAAGCAGGAAAGAGCTGCAGGAGGAGGGGACTAATCTGCGTAAGATCCAGGAGCATGAGGACTTCATCAGCAGGACACACTTAGAGACATCAGGGATGGAGGATGGTAACCAGTACAGAAGAACATCATAGCAGAGGAGGAAGAACTAGCTTCCCTGCAAGGAGACTGGCTGCTGCCCACCTGAGGTCCTCAAACTTCATTACACCATGACCCTTTCTGACAAAACAAAAATGACCACATGACCTCGGGGGGGGGGAGAGGGGGAGGAAGAGCCTGATCCCACCTAAGCCCCACCATCCTGGACAGGCCCCAATGCCCTGGGGGGCGGGGAGAAGGGAAAGGCGCAAAGCCCAAGGGCTTCAGCCCCAGGCAGGGGGCCTGTAACCTGAGCCCCACCATCCAGGGTAGAAGCCCTCAAGCTTCGGCACCAGGCCCCAGCAAGTCTAACACCAGCTCTGTCAACCCCCTTAAAAGGGGGACACAACCCACAGTTTGAGAACCACTGCAGTAGATCATGTTCTACCTCCCATTTAGGTCCCCCTGTACATTGAAGTGAAGCAGGACCCTGTGCTTTCAAGAAAGCAAAGCTTAAAAAAAAAAAGAGGCTTCAGCTATCCCCATCACCAAGGTAAGCAAACTGAGACATGTTGAGACAATTTATTGTCATGTCATTCAGTAGTTGACAAACTAACACATAGCTGCTTCATTATGGTAATGTCAGTGCATTCAATGACCGGTATGTCACCTATATCCTTCAAGATATTGGAGAACATGCAGGGTGCTATGTCATTGTTCAACAAAGCTGTACATTTTGAACAACGCAACTTCATATCATTGTTAAATACTGAGCTGCTCATGATGTCCCCTAAATGATCCCCGGCTCTTAAGGCTGGTTGGCACCCTGTAAAGCAGGCCACTCTCAGTTCCTTCTGATGCAGTGAAGTGAGAGCAGACCTGCTGAGAAACACTAATTCCTTAGTCAAGCACATTGGGGAAAACATAGCAGCATCTTACTTGAGCTATTTCCATCTTCATTTGCGGCACAACACCTGCATAGCAGGCACAAAGTGCACATTTGTGCAATTTTCAGCCAGTGAGTCTAGCATCCCATATGACAACCATAATCAGTTTCAAGTCCTTTTCTTCCTGCTGTTGCTTGCAGGTTTTTTTTCTCCATACTTGGCCTATTAGCTTGAGAAAGGTATAAATTTGGAACCAGAAACTAGTCCTTTTTTAGCTAATGTAGTGGCAAAAACAGAACAGATAAAGCTTGCACTCTAGAACAGAAAACACCCCTGCATTAGTCAATTTCTGTACCATTCTTTTCTATGACAAATGCAAATGCCAGCAAATGCCACAGAGCACAACCCTAGAGCTAATGTAACAAACAGGAAAGGGGATCACGTTTGCACCACATAGCAACCCCTAAACAAAAGGGAAACTATTTGCCCACATGCAGAGGTGCTAGAACTAGGAGTGCTGCCGTATGCCCTGGCTCGAAGTGGTTTCCATACAGGGTTTATAGTGTGGCTCACTAGCTTTCAGCACCCCCACTATACAAACTGTTCCAACACCCTGCCTCAGTGCTGCATGAGCAGGCTGGGCAAGAAGTCCCATTCTGCCCTGCCTCAGGAAGGACTGTTGTGGCAGTAATGGGGTGGTACCGGTCATCAAGGAGGTACCAGGCACCTACGTGACAGATGTATGTTACCAAGCTGCCAAAACCTTCGGTGATCAGGCTAAGGCAGCAGGATCTTTAGGGGTAGAGATACAGGAGCACACCAAGTGACTAAATTTTAAAGCTTTATTCATAAAATAATAAAACCACAGCAGAGAGTGCTGGGTGTTTCCCACATGACTCTGAGGAAGGAAAAAAGTGTCAGTGCCCAAGCCGTAACCCACTTTCATACTCACACACACACTCCAAGGCTGGCCAAGCCTGCATGTAAGGGGGAAGGGTGGACAGTTCTGCCCTGTGCACAGGTCATCCGGGGTCTGCTGTAGATTTCCCACTTGCTTCCACTCTTGGGAGAGTTTTTAAGCCCTGGTTTAAGATTAGCAGCCGTGTTAGTTTGTATCTGTAAATAAGACAAGGAAGACTTGTGGCACCTTAGAGACTTCCTGAGGGCATCATGGTCAGAGACACCCCCTCCCCCCCAATGCTTTTGCTCTCTGCCCCAGCCTGAACCAGCTTTCTGTGGCCTCTCAGGCTTCCCTAAGACACACCAACTTCAGAGACAGGAGATGGCTGTTTTCCCATTCGCTGACCTTCACGGTCTCCCTTGTTTCTGCAGCCCCTGTAGTTTCTGTGATTCTCCTTTCCCCGGGCAGGGCAGGGTTGGAAGCTCAGCCCACCTCTTTCTTGGCAGGTAGTAGAGACTCTTGTGTACAGTGACCTTGGCATGGAGTCAACCTCTTCTCTCCAGGCCTGGAGGGTCGAGATAACCCCTTCCCTCCTTTGGCCTCCTGAAACCTGCAAAGGAACCTCCCATTCCCCAATCGCTGACACCTTCAACCCTCCCCCACCGCCAAGCCACTTCACAGCGAGAAACAGTATCAAGGGATGGTGCTGGTGTTTACCCAGGGGATCCCAAAGGGGAAGTGGGGGCGGGTAGTTCATCCTGTGACACCTGCTCTCCCAGCACCAAGCCCAGCAGCCTGGATCCCATCCCGTCCCGCGAATCTCGCCTCCCCACACATCCCAGGTTCCCCACACAGCAGCGGGGTCCGCACCACCCCCACGCTCCCGAGGAAAGTGGGGGGTTGATGACCACGGACATCGACCTACAGTTGCGCTCCGTTGTGACTGTCTGAGCTTTTTAAAAAGCGAGCAGAATAGCCCGGCCAATCAGGTGCCGTTCTTAAAAACTCTTTGCAGCCCATTGGCCGTCAGCAAAAGCAGGGGGGTGGGGTTACGCTGTCAGTCTGGCTGGGCCGGGGGCGGGACAAGTGGTTGCCCCTCAGAGTGCGGCCCTTTAGCGTTAACCACAGGCTCCGCGGCCGCGGATTGGCTAAGAAACCGCAGGAGCGGGTCAGCTCAACCCTGCTTGGGGGAAACAACCACCGTCCCCACCTCCGACCTATTCTCGCGGGACTTCGGCTCTGCCCGGGCCCGCCCCATGCCGAGCTCTGCCGGAATGATTCGAGGAACCCGGAAGTGGAAGGTGATCTAGGAAGGGCCGAGGGGAGCGCGTGCACGGGATAGCGGGTGCTGGTGAGTAGAGGGTCCCACGCGCGCCGGGTGGCAGAGGGGCGCGAGATCGGCCCTGCCCCCGACTTGGCGGGAAGGAGTGGGCGGGCGGAGGCGAAGCGGGACGGGCCAGGCCTGACACGTGTCCCCGCCTGGGCTGCCCCGGCTCTTGTAGGCCCGCGCACGCCACGTAGGGACCCCGGGCCTACTGTAGCCTCGACTGTGTGGGGGGAACCGCAGGGTGCCCCGAGCCCGCGCTGACCCTGCTCTCCGCCCTGCCAGGAGCCGCGTGCCCGGACATGGAGTACATGAAGGAGCCGGTGGCCCCCAGCCAGGGGAACATGTAAGTGACACGGGGCGAGGGAGTTGCCGGGCTGGGTAGGACTGGAGCGAACGGCCCGGCCCCGTGTGAGGAAGGGGGAGCTCGGACCTCTCTGAAATCCCCTGC
Source organism: Dermatemys mawii (assembly GCA_007922305.1). Classification (NCBI taxonomy): domain Eukaryota; kingdom Metazoa; phylum Chordata; order Testudines; family Dermatemydidae; genus Dermatemys; species Dermatemys mawii. Next base: position 24,998,585 of record ML677363.1, on the reverse strand, counting down.
GACGGAGGAGAGGCCTAGTCGGGAATCCTTCCCCTACGCAGCCACTGCAGGCGGCGCTTTCCTCCGGTGGGTTGGGGCTGGAGCTGGGTTGGCCTTTGGTCATTGACACCCTGGAGCGATCTGGGTCTTCACTTCAGGCCAAACCCATACAACTTTCCAGACGAAGTGCGCAGGGACTGGATGCACTGATGTGTGGCCTGGCTGGCAGCAGGCCGCCTTCCTTCCATCACAGCATTTTTCTTTGCCTTTATACCGCTCACTCCCCCAAGTGTGGTGTCTGTTTTTCATTTGTTAATTCTGCTTCATTTACACAAGCCTGTGCTGCCAGTGTGGCATCCCCATCCCACCGAACCCTGCGAACATGTGCGTGGCATGTTTACGGACTCAGGTGGATATCACAGAAGGAATCCCCAAACAAGTCACAGTTCACTTCTGCAAACAGTGTGAGAGGTATGGTATGATTACACTAGGTTTTAGCTTAATATGTCCCTAAAATGTTTGTGATATTTTTATTAAGATCATAAGTGACGGTTGGAAATGACCAAGTTTATAGTCGTAGAATGCAAATGTCTGTTTTGATCTTATCTGGTACTCTTTTAAAAATTATTATTTTTAAGGCCTTTCTTTTGCGGAAGCAATAATGATGATTCTGGGATGTGGGCCCACATGTAGAAAAAAGTAGACATAAGTAGTATCTGAAGGAAAATGTGGGTGAATCATAAGGTGGGAAAAAATTCAAGTACTGTACCTCTCAAGTATATGGATCTTAATGTTTTATTCTGGAAGCACCAGTTTCGGGTTTATAGCAAACCATTTATTTTACTAAACCTAATAATGTTTGAAATAAGCAGTGATCTCTGAATAATTTAAATCATTGAATTTTACCTTATCTCAGATATCTTCAGCCTCCAGGAACTTGGGTTCAGTGTGCCTTAGAATCGAGAGAACTTCTTACTTTGTGTCTTAAAAAAATCAAAGCTTCGCTTAATAAGGTTAGTCACTGAGTTGCATTTGCACTGTATAAAATAAGATCTGATTAACTTGTATAGACTTTAGGACTTTTTGGGTAGTCAGTCACATTTATTCCTACCCTATATCAGTTGATTCATGTTAAAGATGGAGCGGGAAGTCCTGACCTCGTTGAAGTCAATAGCAGAACTCCCATTGACTTCAGTGAGGCCAGGATTTCACGCAGAGTTTGGAGCTAGATCTGGCTAATAGAAACAAAACACATCCTTGAAGAAAGCATTTAGTTACCAAAATGAATTTCCGCTCTTAAACCAAACAGATATATTATTATGCATTTGACAGTCATGTTATTGTTACCAGCTATTGGTTGGTCTTGTGTCGCCATATTGCAATTTGGACTAAGAAACAGACCATTCAGATTTTAATTCTACTTTATTTGCTTTGGTCAAATTTACAGTAGTACACAAGTAACAATTTCAGTAAGCCATTTTTACATTGATTTTTAAGTAACTGGCAGTTCACTTGACAACTTGCAGTGAAAGCACAAAAAGCTGTAGTAGTATTTCTGTGTCAGTGGTTTTAGATGGAAGGAATTTTTTCAATGTACTTATGTGGAGGTGTAGCCTGAATAATATTAATTAGGTTTGTTGTACTGCTAAACCTGTTTCTTAGATGTCTTCCAATCCTCAGTTGCTGATGGTGTACTTTGTAACTCATTACCTGAAGCCTGAGTTCTTAATGGTTAACTTTTCATGCTTTAAACATGCATGTTAGAGAGTCTGAGAGTTATCGACTGTAGGATAATGAATAAGCCTCTCTGTTTCTGCTAACAGGTACGTCTGATTGAAGCAAGCTTTGTTTGGACTGAACCGCATTCCAGGAGACTTAAAATAAAGCTGACAGTACAAAAAGAGGTAATTGAGATCCATTACACCTCTTAGGGGTTTTTTTAAGTACTATTTTAGGAGACAAATACACAGTAGCGTACAGAAAGGCAATTCTCTGTTGGCTGGTGGAGGCCAAGCATGTTCCAGGGGTTATTTGCTTGTCTTGGAGGAAGATGATTTCACTTTGCCTAAAGCCCACAAATGAAGCAGTATTGACAATGGCCTGAGTCAGGCATTTTGCTTTCTCAGCTGCAGAGAGGAAAGATATTCACATGCAGTCAGAGAAGTTAATGAAAGATTCAACCGTCTAAAGTGGCAGGTTTATAATATTCAAAAAATAGTTCCTGCTTGTGTTTTATTTCTCTTCATTTTCTGAGTAGCTATTTGGACAATGTGAAGTCTTTATAAAAGCATGACATTTATATTCCATGAACAGTACTGCCAACCTCTATGCATAGCATAACAATGGCTGTCAAGTAATCTTGCTATACCAGTTACTTTGAACTATAACATACTAATTTTTGGTTGAATATTTGCATCAGTGATATAAACTATAAAATGGCGCCATCTTCAACCAGAAGAAAGAAAATTTGTAATCATTCTTAAATATAAATTTTGATTCTGCAGGTGATGAATGGAGCAATCCTTCAACAAGTGTTTGTGGTGGAGTATGTTATTCAGCCTCAGATGTGTGATGACTGTCATAGAGTTGAAGCTAAGGATTTCTGGAAAGCAGTGGTTCAAGTCAGACAAAAGGTAAAACCAATACTAATGTTCTTCAGTATCTGTCTAGTTCAGTAACCTGTCAGGTGACCAGTACTGAATGCCGCCTTTTGAAGCATAAGCGTCTCACAATGCACCTGACCATTACATGAATATTACAGTCTGCAGAAGTAAAGTGGAAAATCAGCCGGTCTGTTCTCTCACTCCAGCCCCTCCTCCACTGTTCCCTCCACACTGTGTGATAGTGTGTCTGGCTTCGGGCCAGACACGCTGCGCGCTCTGGCACATCAGCACAGCCCCGTGTCTGGCTCCAGGCCAGATACACTGTTCCAAGCAGCAGCGTGGTAAGAGGGCCGAGGCAGGGAGAGGGGTTGGATAAGGGGCAGAGGGTCTCGGGGGTGGTCAGGGGATGAGGAATGGGGGCATTGGCTAAGGTTTGGGAATCCCTGTGGGCCTGTCGGGGGGCGGGGGTGTGACTAGGGGGCGACGCAGTCGGGACAGGGAGCAGGGGGTTTCGATAGTGGGGTGGGTTCCTAGGGGAGTGATTAGGGAGTGGGGGCGGGTCTCGAAGGGGCGGTCAGGGGACAAGGAGCAGGGGGCTCTGATAGGGGGTGGAGTGTTTGGGGGTTGTTAGGGGTGGGGGGGTCTTTGGAGGGGGAAGTCAGGGGACAAGGAGCGGGGGTCTTAGATGGGGGTGCAGTCCTGAGGGGGTCTCGGGAGGGGGCAGTCAGGACAAAGAGCAGGGGGGCTTGGATCGGGGGGGGCCTCCGGAGGAGGTGATCAGGGGACAAAGGAGCAGGGCGGTTGGATGGGTCAGAGGTTCTGAGGAGGGCAGTCAAGGGACAGGAAGTGGGTGGGTGGGGTCTGATAGGGGGCGGGGCCAGGCTGTTTCGGGAGGCACAGCTTTCCCTACCCCAGCCCTCCACACAATTTTGAACCCCAGTGTGACCCTTGGGCCAAAGGTTTGCCCACCCTTGCTCTAGAGGATGCATCTTTACCTTACGTAAAAAATCTAAAACCTTGTAATGTAAGAATGTAAAATGTGCTTTATTAAAATAACACCTGATGTCTTTAAGAATCCATTTTTAGATTCTTCCTGCTTGAAAATAATGTTTGACACGCTTCAAAAATTTCTCAGACTTTTTAACTGCATTTGTGACTATTTCACTTTTTGCTAGGAAAAAGCATCAGGAATTGTTTTGTTTTACCCCAATATTTTGCTTTGACCAACAGCCAGCTTCAGTCATTCTATTGCTCAGACACTAATGGGTATGTCTACACTGCAACTGGAACTGAGCCTTCCCACCAGGTATACAGACATGCTAAATTCACTCAAGCTAGCTGCATAGATGTTTCGTCTTCAGTACAGTTCAGCCACCCAAGTACAGACCTAGAGGGTTGAGTGGGCTTGTACTCAATCAACTAGCCAGTGTGACAGTGTTCATATATTAGCATCTATGTCTACCCAGGCTGGCAGGTATACTCTCAACTGCAGTATAGTAGACATACCCATAGTTTTGTACAGTCTTTGTGATTCCTTACAGGGCTGACTTGACTTGACTAGTCTAAATAATCTTGTTCTTAGCAAACTGGCAATTTTGCCGCCTCCTGAAACTGTTTTGCTTCTAAAGGGGTGGAAAACACTTCCTAGACAATAATCTTTAAGCTATGCAGTGTTTGATAAGGTGATCAGATAGATAAACTAAACATCCGAATAGCTCGGTTTTTATAAATGTCCATATTTGCATTTCTTTAACCAGTATTCAAGTTCACCATTTGAGAAAAGGAAGTGAATGGGTGTGTGCTACAGTTTTAGTGCCATATATCTCGTGGGGATAGTTGATTTTTTTTTTAAATCATTTTGTTTTTTTAATATTGGCTTAATTAATCCCATTAGAATCAGAAGGATGGGTTATTTATAATTGTTTAGGATCTGATTTATTGAAAACAGTATTACAGAAGCAAGAAATAAGAGTAATTAAGAAACAGAGGTTTAAAAGCAACACAGGAAGGCATAAACAGAGCAATTGCTTGCACACTTATGTACATGTAGGGTAAATTTTCAGTAGTTTTCTTGTAATAAAGACTTCATTCAGTGTTTAAGCTTATGCAGTTTCCACACTTGTAATTTTGGAATAATGACACTGACCTCCTTTGTAAAGTGTTTTGAGATCTACTGATTATAAGAACTATGTATTATTATTATTGTTGTTGTTGTTTCTGCTTCAGTTGATCATTCCATGTTAATGGTTACCCTGTTGATGTATTTGCAGAATACTTAAAGGTTGTTACATTTTCATAATCTAACCTTGATTTGACTTTAGACTCTGCACAAAAAGACTTTCTACTATTTGGAACAATTGATTTTAAAACACAGGCTTCATCAAAATACTCTTCGGATCAAAGAGATTCATGGTAAGTGAAGTGGCGTGTCAATAATCTTTATGTAAAATGACTGAAGTAATCGAAATTGGAAGTCTCTGTTGGGCCTGAAAAATAAGTATACAGGCATGTCGCGTCTTAGGCGTATTTAACATATGTGATTTCAGCTTTATGCGGTCCGCAAAAACAAAAAAAGAAAGGGGGGGGGAAATTAAACTTTCTGCAGGCGGCGCAATTTCGCCTCCCATTGAAGTGAATGGGTTCTGGCTATACGCGGTTTCTGCTTTACGTGGTAACCACGGAACGGAACCCTCACACAATACGTGACATGCCTGTACTAGTATTCTATTTTTGTGCACATTGGTTACTTACAGGAATGACTTACATGCCTAATTTTGAATATATAGCCAATTGTTTTATGGTGAAAAATACTATGTTGTACTTTAAATACGTATCTTCATGTAGCTATATTTTCTTTAAGATGGCCTGGATTTCTATTATGGTTCAAAGCAACATGCCCAGAAGATGGTAGACTTTCTTCAATGTACAGTTCCGTCCAGGTATTTGCCATAGTTTATCACATTCTAACTCAGATATTCAAGAGCTCTTGGAAAATTACTTTGTTGATCCTTTATCTTGAAAATCATATGTATAGTGTAGAACCAACAGTTCTCTGTTGTAATTACAAAAGACTCACCCCGGCTAAGTCTCCAATTTTTTCCATCTGCTGAGCCATCAAGGAACTCTCTCTTTTTTGTCCATTGTCCTGTTTTCCCATGTTATTCCTAATTTTCTTGTGATATGAAACCATATCTCTGCAGGTCTTTTTCTACTATGATAGTTTGTGCTGATAGAATGAATTATCTTTTGTATGTTTCTTATGCCTCATTTTTCTCCTTTAAAGGTTTACTTATGTTTTTTAGATCAAAATCATCCCAGCGTTTGATTTCTCATGATATTCATAGCAATGCCTACAATTACAAAAGCACTTTCTCTGTGGAGATTGTTCCAATATGCAAGGTAGCTTTCCTTTTTTGTAATTAATATGTATTTTTTTTATTTTTAAGGGATAAAAGATATTACAAACTTACAATGGCTGTAATTTACATTTTTTTAAACAGGATCTTTTAAGGTAAATGCATTCTTAGTGAAAAAAGCTCTCATCAAACACTCCATTGGCTTGGAAAGTATTTTAAAAAGTGTGCTCAGAATCATTTTGGCAGGGGGTAGAGTGCTTGTTTCTCCATACTTCTGGCTGAAAGCAGCTCTTACCAGCCCAGTGTGCAACATCTCCGTTTAATTACGTCAAAAGCAAAAGCAAAACCAATCCACCTCAAAGTTTTCATGCCGAATTTTATCCCATGTTAGAATTTGACTGGAAAGTTTGGTGCACACTCGCGTGAAGTGTTTGAGAGAGATAATGGCTTGAGAATTTCCTTGTTCACTTTCAGAGATCTTCCAAACTGGGTTTTTGGCTCATATAACTGAAAAGCAAGATTTACCTATAACCTTCTAAATGCACCTCTGTTCTATATTGCTTAATATGGAAAAATGCTTTTTGGATGGCTTTAGAGAGGGTTCTGGTATAGTAGCACTTCTTAATATTTAAAGGTGTTACTACATAAATACATATTCCAGTGCACTTAAAACATACCCTTGTGTTTCTATACATTATATATTAATTTATACTACTTTGATTTACATGTTGAAAGTTTGCTTGACCCAAATGAAGATGACCATTAGCAATGATAGTGGTTGTCAGGGTCTCAAGTGGGCTTGTCTCAGTCCAGTAGAAGGAGAAGCAAAATATAGACAAAACAAACTTCTGAGCAAGTTAAAAAATATTACTGCACCCAAGTATAAAAAGCTTTCAGGGCAGGAATAGTCTTGGTATGTGTTTATACTGAGCCTAGCACAGTGGGGCTTTAATGAGATTTTGATTAGCTCCTTTGGGTACTACTACAGTATTTATATTAACCACCCCCATTTATATCTGTAGATAATAGAGGTCTGTATTTTAGACAATTTGCCTGAAAATGTATCCAATATTTATAGCCTAGTCATTTGGGTAGTTAAGAAAAATACTGCTGCTCACAAATTGAGCCCTTCTAAATATGTACTACAGTTAATTAGCATAAAACCTCTTTTCCACCTTTGAGCATTTTTGCTAATTTGGGAGACAGAGACCTGCACTGCTGACTTCTTATCGGTATGCTTTATATCCTGAGAAAACGTAATTAATGTAAATCCCTGAAAGAGTAAAGAATGATCCCTGGAGAAACCTTAAAAACAGAATATGGTATAACCTTATCTTTCCTCAAGTTTACAGAAATATCCAAAACTTTCTGATAAGTATTTTAAGTAGGAGAGCCGTGCATAGTGCACTATGCAGATGGACAATGTCTTCCTCATTTGTTCAACTGAAGGTTGGGAAAAATGGCTTTGTGCCATAACTAAAAAGCTAAAATAAATAATTTCTCCTCATCCCATCAGTTGTTTGTTAATAGCATCTATGTTGAATGGTGATAGTGGTTGTTCTCAAACTCAATTTAAGGGCTTGTTTTAAAACATGTTTTTCGTTATATTCAGATTTTTTTAATACTAAAATGTGTGCAATTTTGTGTCTTACTGCACAGGACAATGTGGTATGTCTGTCTCCAAAACTTGCACAAAGCCTTGGGAATATGAGCCAGATTTGTGTCTGCATCAGAGTAACAAGTACCGTCCACCTCATTGATCCCAACACTCTGCAGAGTAAGTGGGGGAGGGGAGGTATTATTCTTTCTTCCCTCGAGAGTTAATCCTGTTGTCTGGTAGTAATTCTTCTGTTGGCTTTGTTCTTACTGAATGTTTTCTTGATACATATCTTGTGTTTCAGACCTTAATTTTGAAAGATTAAATCAGTCTTCTCACTGCCAAGCAAATTAATGGCAGACTAAGAAATTAATCTCTTAGCCCCTGAATTCTCTACTATTGTATACAAAATGTATCACAAATTAAGGAATTACAGCCATAGTCCTTGCAGAGGCTGTCTGGGTGAGGCTTTCCTTTTGTCACTTTGCTGTGCCACATAAGCTGTGTCTACTTTAGAAAGGGTTTACTGTTATAGCTCTACCGGTCAAGTCTGATGGTTGAGTTCTTATATTGTCGGTGTAGTTCATACCAGAATGAAACTGTCTGCATTAGGGGTTTTGCCAGCACAGGTGTTTTGGTTAGAAGTGACTTTTAAGTGTAGACCAGGCCTTAGTCTATCACAAGCATATTCTTTTAGAATTAAGATGGAGATACAGAATGCTAACTGACTCGTGACTCTGGCCAGGTCTGAACTAGGAGCACTTTGCGGGAATAGCAATACCAGTATATTTTACCAGCAAAGCACTCCTAGTGTGTGTGTAGCTTACTCCATTCTTCCCTTCCCAACAAAATAAGCTATACTGGCAAAAGCACAGTTTTGCTGGTATAACTGCATCTCCATTAGGGACTCTTGTTAGTCAGATCGCACCCTGATTTTGACAATGCTATGTCAGTGGTACTTTATAGTGTACTTCTAGCCTCAGTGCTTCTACTCTGTTGCAGTGTAATATCACTGATCATTTGGGAGTTGCCTTGATTTTTGGCTTAGTAATGCATATTTTGTATGTTGAGTCTGAAAGCAATTTTCCTTTGCCCACAAAGGTCTGCATTTGCTCTTTCAGTTGCTGACATTGATGGAAACACTTACTGGCGTCACCCTTTCAATAGCTTGTTCCATCCAAAGCAGTTGGAGGAGTTCATTGTAATAGATATCACCAGGGTCCAAGAACGAAAACAAGGTGCAGGTGCAGGGATGAGATCAAACAAAGTAAGAGTTTATTTGCCTTATTTAACACTTTTGGAAACCCGATTCCTTGTCTGGACTTCTGTTTTGGCTCACTTGATGTTACAAAGCAAACTGAACATTTTTCCAAATATATCTAAAATTTTTCTGACTTGTTAGCTGGTGAAGCTCTCCCCTAAGAAAGGTGCAATACATCATTCTCATTCATTGGGAATTGCATACACATCACATGAATTCCCTTTTCAAAAATTACTTTGCTTCAAAAATGAAGTTAAAATTTGATTTTGTTATAAGCTTCTGACTCTTAATATTTTAGGTGACAATTTAGTAACGATGCATTTTATGCAGCCCAACACTTAGAGGATTGTGGATACCAGCTAAGATTATTTTAAACTAAACGAACCATATTTGACAAATATTCCACCTGATTGCCTAAGTCAAATTAGTACTAGGGGCTGGTGTTCAGAAGTCCATTCACCTCTCTAACTAGCTTTTTATTACAGATCTTGTAACAGTTGTTCTTTCTTAATAACACAAGACTGTGGCTTGACACTTTGTCCTTCTTAGAGACTTCTATGTAACAATGCCTAACCTTAGGTTTGCTGCTCTAAATTGTTATATTTCCATACCAAACAATATTGCTTGTCCCAAAAACTCTATATGGTACACAGTGAAGTAAAATCAATTCTTGTGATCATATTTATATGAGGAAATCTAAATAGGATCTGTGGAAAAATTCCAATTGTTTCCATTTGTCCTCAGTAAAAAGGCAATCATTAACTATAAGAAAATGGAAATAGAAGCTGGATATAGAAAAAGCCAGTATTATTAGTGATGCAATATCAAATGGTACATAGTACAGCAATAGAAGTGTTTTAATTGTGCAGCAGCATCAAATGAAACTGTCTGCATCTCATTACAACAATGTTTATTTCCATATCTCAAGCATACTCTTGCTGAAGCCTGGGTACAGAAAACTTCAGAGATGAATACAGATCATCAGTATTTCTGCCGCACTCACTTGGGGCACGTTCTAAATCCTGGAGACCTAGCCTTGGGGTTTGTATTGATATGTTATTTTCAATCAGTGTTTGATTGACTGAGACAGACTCTGCAGGTTAATAAAATCTCAACTTCCTGTAACACTAACCCCAAAGTTAGAGAGTGGGGGGAGGGCAGGAAAGATGTTGTAATTCTGGTCATTGTGGAAAAGGGTGAGAAGAGATGTGGCTTCTGTTTTTAAAGTGTCCGTTTAAACCAGCCATTCTCAAACTGGATCGGGACCCCAGTGTGGGTTGTGACCCCATTTTAATGGGGTCACCAGGACTGGCATTAGACTTGCTGGGGCACAGGACCAAAGCCCGAGCCTTGAGAGGCAGGGCTCAGACTTCGGCTTCAGCCCTGGGTGGCGGGGTGCAGGTTACAGGCCTTCTGCCAGGGGCTGAAGCCTGAGCTGCGGCTCTCTCTCCCCCCCCCCCCCCCCGCAGCCTGCCCCAGAGTGGCAGGGCTTGGGCTTCAGTTCCTTCTCCTGGGGGTCGTGGTAGTAATTTTTGTTGTCAGAAGGGGGATCGCGGTGCAATGAAGTTTGAGAGCCTCTGGTCAAACCAAAATTTGAAAAGGGCACCTTTTGACTCCGTACTGCTGCCTGTGCGTGTTCAGAATTGTATCTATTTACAGTTTTTCCACTTTTTGCTGTGCTTAGCACTGAAGAGCTAGCACGGCTGCGGGAAGCTGATCTGGATTCAGCTCAGGCTTATGCAGAATTGTGAACTGTTCTAATTGTCAAAATTAGAAGTGGCAGAAAATATGAGGGTGGAGAAAAGGCCCTTGGAGATGGCCAGGAAGAGATCATTGGTGACCTTAATGAGAGAAGCCTCAATGGCATGGAGGGACAAAAGCCAGATTGCAGTGGTGTCAGTCAGCATCCAAGCAGTGAGTGTATAGTGTGTGCATATAACAAACACACTGCTTAAACATGGAGAGGTTTGGGAGGGTTTTTAAGATGCCACAGTAGTGACATGTTCAAAGACCAAGTATGCTGGAGTGTGTCAGAAGTCAAAAGGGGATGGAGACAGCGGAACAGGCTGAAGGGTATGCTCTGCAGCTTGATAGCATGTAATGGACTTGATCACTGTCAGTGTGTGTTGAGGGTGGCGTGTATGTGATGTATCTTAGAATGTAAAGAGTTTAACTTGTTTATGAAGGATGCTTAGTATCATGGATTTTCTTGTGATTTTCTTGTCTATCATTACTACTTTCTGGAAGTATTGCATCTCTTTTGTATGAACTATACAACTGTAATTATACCATGTTTCTTCTTGGAAGTATAAAACATGAAAGGTTAAGCGTTCAAGGTATTAAACGTGTTGTAAATATCTTCCTTTTAGATTTGACTTGGCTAATTGTAACCTCAATGACGAATTTGCAAATAAGATGAACCCACACAATGTTCCTGATGTGGTAAGGTCCTGGAGTCTCCTTTCTTGTAGAGAATTTTGTTTCTTATGCATTACTGAAGATGAGAACCTTATGGTCTATGAAATGTATGTTGTGGTCCTAGCCTAAAAATCTGGGGAAACGAGGTATTAGCACTAGCATCCTGGTAAAAGTCCAGTTTTGGAAATTATATTCTGGCTGTTTAAATTTTCCCTGATGTTTTGATTGGCGTTCTTTCTGGAAGACATGCCATAGCTCAAACAGGAATTAATTCAAAGTCCTGTGGCCTCTGTTACGCATAAGGTCAAACTAGATGATCACAATTATCCCTTCTGCTCTTCTGTAGTATCCATTTCCTTCCCTAAACTATTGTGTCCTGTCTTTGCTGTGCAAACACTGTACTGTTCCTCCCATACACATATATAGTTTGGAAAGGACTTTGGGAGCCATTTGTATGACAAGCTCTGTATAAATAGTATGAAAACTTCACAATTCAGAACTTCACTATTCAGACTCAATGAAGTGCCTGACTCAGTCCTTTATTCACAGCAGAGGTACAGCTTTCCCTTGCCGCCCTCTTGTGACCAATTATAATATTGCAGAATCCACAATTATGATACAGAATGTTAGTGTTTTTCTGCAAGCTGGTCTAAAATGATATCCTCCGTGTAGGTTTTAATAAAGAAGAGTTATGACCGTACTAAACGCCAGCGTCGCAGGAACTGGAAACTGAAAGAGCTGGAAAGGGACAGAGAAGGCATGGATACAGATGATGAAAGGTTTGATTTCTGCTCAGTAACTTTTCCAGTTGAACCATCTGTGCAGGATCCTGTAATGGGTAGCATTTCTCAATCTCTCCTGAGCAAGAACTAGATCTGGTACCATTAATACAGGTCTACAGGGTATCCAGAATAAGTGGAGACACCACTCTTCCTCCTCTTCCACACAGGTGGGTGCAACTGGCACTCCATAAGGGGGAGTGCATGCTCACCATATCAGAGGATGGCTTAGCAGGTCTGGTCCCCCTGCATTCTAGGGAGAGGTGTACCTCTTTACTGCCCCATACTGCAGGGAGTGCCTGAAAGACACAATTTAGCCCTGAGTGCTTAGCGTGAAATCTCATCCCACTTTTGACTGCTTTGTGAAATTGCAGGAGAGATTGATATTTGAGACAATATAGTAAAACTTTCTTGAATTTTGCCCACAATCTTACAGCCATTACTAAAGGTTACACAGAGTTACACAGTATGAGCATTGACTACAAAGACTTTTAAAACAAACAAAAAAACAACAACCTGGAATCGTTAGAGGGAATAGGGTCACAGACCACATTAAGCTGTCTAAAGAGACATCTGCAAGGGAGAGGAAATGTTTGTCATTGGTTTCTTCAGTAACAAATGATATACGACAGCTGACTGACTAATGCCTAGTCAGAAGTAGGAAAATGGAAGTAAAAGATCAGAGTTATTTTGGAATGTAAAAGCCACTGAATATTAATGGAATACTATAAATATAAACTACACAAAGACTGATCACAAATAAGGGGATGTTATAAGCGCATGTGTCTGAGGGACCAATTCCTGTAATCGTTTCTTGGTGTGCAACGCTTCCCTACCCTTCATGGGCCTCGAGGGGATCTAAGTGAGATGAACAGCAGTTATTATTTAAGTGTCGACAGCATGCTCAATACATAAAATAAGTGCCTTTAACCCATGCAAGTAGAAGGGCGGTGGTCAGTGAGTCATGCCTATCCTCCTCCCCCAGCCCTAATGTATTTCTGTGTCTTGTTTTGGAACACATTCAGGCAACTTAGGATTTGGGGGATGGAGCTAGAACACTGCCATTTGTTCATTGGTCCCCACAGGACTCATAGAAATATAAGCAGCTCCTCGTTGGGTTTTTTAAGTTTTAATCTGTGCTTGAAGCACATAGCTGCAGCTTCTACAAAATGTAAGTATTCTCAGTGTTATAATAAAACCAGAGCACTTGTTAACTCATGAAGTTTTCTGAGTAAGTCTCTCCCTGCCCATCTCCATTGGGGTTTTACATGCAGTAGACTTTCACTTCTAGGATTGGCCATAACTAGTTATCTGGCATGATTCAGTTTGAATTCCAGTGGGCTGCTAGCCTGCCAGACTCCAGAGTTTGCATAATTCTAAAGGAAAAGAGAAGAGTTAATATATTCAGTTGTTTGTTGCTTTTTAGGCAGTACCAGGACTTCCTTGAAGATCTTGAAGAAGATGAGACAATTAGAAGAAATGTCAATATTTATAAAGGTAAGTCATAACACTTGTTACTTCAGATTTTATTTAGCTTCTGGTAATTCAGAAGGATTTGAATGCTCAGGGTAAAGTGGCATACACTTAGAAGAATGCGTATTGCTTGGGGTCATAACGTCAATACATATTTTAGAGCCTTTGATTACTGTGTGTTCATGTTTTGTATTTGTAACAAAAGTAGGATTGGAGTGGAAGTCTATTTTGGCGGGGGGGGACTGTTGTGGGAAGGATTTGGTCTATAATGCAGCAGCCTGTATGGAAGTGACAGGTTGTATTATTGATGTACTAGCTTTAAGCTATGAAATTTATTGGAGCTATTTTCTTGTTTTGTTTTTTTTAGATTCAAAAATTCCAGTGGAAAGTGACACAGATGATGAAGGTGCTCCACGAATCAGTCTGGCTGAGATGCTAGAGGATCTCCATATCTCCCAGGATGCCACTGGTGGGGAGGGTTCTGATATGATGATACAATAAGTATATGCATTAGTAAATGCAATCATTGTACTCTCTAGGAGAAAAACTATCCCGCACAGAAGTAAATGTAATGAACTGTTAAACTACTCATAGACATTCAGGTAGTCTTGTGAATAGAAAAGGCTATGCACGTAAACCTGTCTTACCCATAAATAAGATTATGCGCTATGCAAACTGCTGATGGGGATGAGATTTAGTAAAATTAAACTCCTGATGAAGGTGTCACAGTATAAGGCCTGCAAATTTTTCAGATGTTCTCCTGCTGCCTTCTCCCTATAAATTCTGCAGTGAGTGCAAGCTGAAACTGCAGGTGTATTCACAGGATTGTCTTGAGGTTAAGATGCAAATGAGGCATCGGGAACGATGGGTTCTGTTCCTGATTCTGCCAGACTTTCTGTAGCTTCCTTTCCTGTAAAAGAGACCTTTATCTTCTTCACAGGAGAGTTGTCAGGCTAGATTTGCTTGGAAAGTGCTTTAAGGTCTTTGAATGGAAGATGCTGAATAAATTTATATTATTATTATTTCATAATATTTCTGGTAAATACAAGTACACGGTTTGTTCCTTTAGTAAAGCAGCTATACATACAAGTGTGTGCATAAAAATCCTTATGCAAAATATTTAAGTCAGTTACCAGTACAGTCCTCTGAATCTCAAAGCTTGGCCACCTTTGCCCGTTGTAGGATATACTGCACTATCCCAAATGCCAATATCAGTGGGTTAATGTACATGAATTAATATCTCCAGTTGTGAATCTTACATTTGAAACTGGTTGAACTCTGAACATTTCTTCTTAGCAAATAACTCAATATATTAACAAAATGTCACTGTCAACTGTTATTTAATTGTTTTAACACCAAAGAGGGCATGATCAAAATGTGCGATTGTTTTGGTATAACAATATTAAATATTGACATCCTTCAGTGCTTTGTTTTACTGCAGAGGGATTAGTGGAATAGAAGTTTTACTGAATTGCATGAGAGCTTTCACGTTTGACAAATGTATAATTTTATTGGATAGAAAGGTTTATACAGGGCAGCAAGACCAGTCTTGCCACCATATTTTTAACTCTTCTGAAAAGATGCAGGATAACTGGAATCTGAAGTACGGAAGAAACTTTCTCTCCTTGCTTCACTGTATAAAATTTAAGAGGAGGTAGAAAGAGGAAGATCTATTGTCAGTTCAGTAGTGGATATAATCTCTAGTGGTATCATAGACAGTATAGAAATTGGACTTAGTAGGGTAGACCATTCCTTCCTACATGTACTTTTGTGATAATGTATAAGATCGAAACACAGAAGACAGGCACGACTGAGGTCCAACTAAAGTGTGCTTCTCTTAAGCTTTGGTAATAGTTGTTTGCTAAGACCCTTAACGTTGATAGCTTCTCTGGGATCAAAGGCTAGACACTGCCATGTGAACGAGAATTTCCATACTTAATCCTATAATCCAGTTTACACTTCACGTCCCTGTCCTGTGGGACAGCTCAATTACAGATACCACTTCCCTCCTCCTCCTGTGTGGGATCAAATAAAACGGTTATGTACGCACACAAAGCATCCGTCATTTCTGCTGTGCATGGGGATGTAGCCCCAGTTATGACAGGTGCATTTTCTGGCTGTGCATGCCAGGTTGGAAAACCAGGAGTTCCTTGAATCTACTCTTGGTTGAAAGTTTCTCCTTTATCCTCCCAGCTGTGCAGAACATCACAGCCCCCAACAACACAGCATTGATAGCACTGGCATCCAAATGGTTCTCAAGGTCCATCTAGTGGGATTTCATTCTGCCAAATGCACATTCAACCACCATTCTACCGCTACTGAATGTGTAGTTGAATTTCATTTTCTCAAGCCTGCTGCAATGGGGTTCAGAAGCTATGGCTTCGGCCATAATTTGTTACAGCAATATATTTTTTAAATCAAAAATCATGGAGCAGTCACTACATTTAGTAAGAGTTATGGGGTACTGTTTACTGTGACTTCTCCCTGATCTTTGTTTATTTTTTTTAAAAAAAGTTCTTGCCCAGTGTGGGGATGCCAACCGCCCATAGCACCACCCTCTGCCCTAGCACAATACTCCTAGCCACACTCGGAGAAGGGATGGCCCTGGGATGGAGATGGGAGAGCAAGCCTGCCCAACACTCACCCTGGGCAGTAGTCCCTTAGGGCTGAGCCCAGCCCCCCAATTTGGTGATGTGACCTAGCTCTGCTCAGGTTTGACCTGCCCACCCCCCAGCACGAGGGCGGTGGGCAGGACAAACCTGAATGGTGCTGCAACTAAGCCTACCATGCACCCACTGGCTCTCCATTCCCCAACCCTTCAGGCCTCTCCACACTGGGCCACTGACCCAGCCTTTGGGAAAATCGCACACAGGAAAAAAAAGTAATAAACATAAAAATCATGACATCCATGACCTTTGTGCCCCCAATCATAAACCTAGAGCCCTAGTCATGGAAATACAAGGTAAGCATGGCCCCTAGTATAACATGGGGATGGTGACTCCATTTATAACAAAGTCATTCCGTGAGAATAATGGCCCTGCTTGTCAATGAAGGTAAAGTCCTGATCTTTAAAACCCTGGCATCAAGCACCCTGCCACTGCACCCCATGTTCATGTCTATAAATCTGCCTCTATGGTTGACGGGGGCTGTATAATGATGTAGTACCCCTTGGCATCTATGTCTAACGCTTGCAGAGGGTAAACTATCGGACACATGAACCCCATCAGTGGCCCTCGGCCAGTTTAGAAAGCCTTTTCTCTCAAAGCCAGCACTTATTTCAGTAATATTTGCAATGTCAAGCACTTTTGGGTACACCACAAATCACCTCATAAACCTCCCACACCAACCTCCACCATTGACCAACTCTAAAGTGGTTAGCAACAGACCTATATGAGTTCAGGGTAGTTAACTTCCAGATGACTACAGCGATCCACTTGTGGTTCGACATGGCCTCCCTCGTGTGTGTCCTGGTATTGAAGGGTCTGGGCAAACATCCAGGAACATCTGCTGCTTTGTGCAAAAAGGTTCTAGAGCCATAGCTAGTCATCTAAGGCCTCATGACAATGTGATCCCACCAGTCTGTGCGTGTAGCCCTGCTCCAGAAGTAGTCTACATAAAGGGAATGTGCATGGCAACGAGCATGAGCAGGGAGGGAAGAGGGCATGGCTGGCGTGCCAATGCTCCCCTCTAGGAGGTGCCTTCAGCAGGTCAAATACTACCACCAAAGAGTCCACCAGTGCCTCACAGGTGCTCTGATTTCTGAAACAGGCACAGAGCGAGCTGGAGAAGTTCTTCCACCAGGCTTGGATCCATGTTGACAACTAGGGCTGCTGGGAGTGTGCAGATTCAAAAATGGCTTGGTTGGATATAACAGGCGGCTCAAACCACTTCTAGTCAATTCACACAGGATGGACAGAAATTCTCTCAAAATCCACTATGAATCATGACTTAGAGTGTATCTAACAAGGGTGCTAGGAACCGTTGCAGATCCACCTCCAGAAACCGCTTGACTCAGGTCTGTCTAGTGCAGTGTGGACACATCAACACAGTTGGAAGGTACAGCAATGCAGTAGGGATGTGCAAGCATAGGCTTGGAAACACCAAGTCTACAAACCTGAGTCCTACAGGCTACTTACTGCACAGTGCAGAGGTACCCTGAGGGCTCAAATCAATTCTCACTGAGGGCAGTGGGAGTCATGTTTTGATTTGAGTTTGATTAGGCTCAATTATCTTCTGGATTATGCTTCATAATCTTGTAACTTGCTTTTAAAAGAGACCACATGACTCATTCTCATTCGTACAGAAAAATGCATATTTGGCAGGCATTTTTATTTAGCTGCACTTTCGGCATTGCTTGTAATTGCTGTTCTTAGAGATGGTCACATATCGTGTACTTGTGTCACATTGAGCTTCGCTCCCAGGAACTTGTTCAAGTTTTCACTACATCAAATAGCAGTAAGAAAAAACCACTTTGAAACTGGTGAGATCTGATTTAAGTTGTACACTTTACATCAGATCACTAGTTCAGCTCTAGTATAGAAAATAAAAGCAAAGTGTTTAAAAACATCTTTTAATAAGTATTCAGCTGTGTCACCAAAGTGAATCTTCACTGTAATAAACATGGATTTTATAATACATTTTGTATTGTAGCTACACCTGCCAGTAGGAATAGCAATAGGGGTAGCATCAATAAACCTGGCCATAAAAATTCCTTTGAACTGCAATGTAGTATGGAAATTTTAATTTAGAACTTTAAATCACATCATCTCTGTCTACATAGGGAATATTTATCCAGACCTGCAATCTGTTGTACTCGCACTTTAAAGCAACCTTACATACCCAAAACTCTAACCTTCCCTAAAAACTAACTTTTAAAGACATGATTCCAACTGCTGAGAAATGGAGGAGAGAGCTGCGTTTAAAAGTTATCCCTGGTTTTCAGCTAGGCCACACACCAGTTCCTGGGCCAACCCCTTTCCTTTCCCTGCTGACGGTTCCTTTCTTCCTCACCAACCTCAGCTATCACTATCTGCTCCCATATGCTGGATCATCCTGTAAATATACCAGAAATGCCCATTCAGCAAACACACCCCTAAAAGCCACAACATGAAATAACCTGAGTTTTGCAGTGACTGTGCTCTCCCAACAGCAGGTTTCTGTTTCCCCTCCTTCCTGTAGCTTAATACCATTTCCCCTTATCAGCCTAAATTAGACTGTAACTAGCTCTGACCCAAGGTCTTATCCAGAAAGTGCCATTCATTCCAAACGTGCTAGATAAATACAAAATAAACACGATTCCTGCTGGCTCTTTGTGCATTTGTCTGCCAGCTGGTAACCTTCACAAGAACAGCTGGCAGGCAGAGCAGATTGGCAGTGTACTGTGCCTTTTTGAAATCAATGAATGCTAGTCTAATTTTAGACCCTCCTGCCTCGACAATTTCCCTTTAGCATTCAGAAGAAGCCAAGAGCCAAAAGAGGTTCATAGGTACTTCATTGGCTGTTGCTTTACAAGTACCCTTCTTGATTACACTAGCAGTGGCTGGTAATCTGACAACAGTACTTAATGTGCACCAGATAAGGGACTGTCATTTACTGCCTACATTGCCACCTGCAAGACCTTTTTATATGTTAATTGATTCCAGAGCTACTTTTTAAAAATACGTATCTGTAAAAGCAGAGATACAGCTTACTGAGCAAGGCCCTCCCCTTCGTACATCACACCCTGTGGTTCTCAAACCGGGGGTTGGGACCCCTCAGGGGGTCGCAAGCTTATTACATGGGGGATGTCACAAGCTGTCAGCCTCCATCTCAAACCCCACTTTGCCTCCAGCATTTATAATGGTGTTAAATATATTAAAAAGTGTTTTTTAATTTATAAAGGGGGGGGGTCACACTCAGAGGCTTGCTGTGTGAATGGGGTCAGCAGTACAGAAGGGGCCACTGCCACAGAAGTCGATTTAAAGTTAATAATCACTTAAAGATTTGACTGATAGTGATGTGGATGAATCCTAAACTGGAGTTAAAGGAAAATTTATCATAAGCTCTTTGAGGCAAGAATAGTGTCTTCATATGCATTTATACAGTGCCTAGAACAGTGTACTACCACGGTATACTAATGTGTACTACCACAGTATAAACCAGGAGTGGCCAAACTGTGGCTCCAGAGCCGCATGTGGCTCTTTAGAAGTTAATACCTGGCTTCTTGTATAGGCACCAACTCCGAGGTGGGAGCTACAGGTGCCAACTTTCCAATGTGCTGGGGAGTGTCACTGCTCAACCCTTCGCTCTGCCACAGGCCTTGACCCCACTCCACCCTTCTCCGCCCCCTTCCCTCAGTCTGCAGGGCCCTCGCTCATCCCCCACCATCACAGAACCTCCTGCATGCCACGAAACAGCTGATCGGGAGGCGTGGGGAGGGAGGAGGAGGTGCTGATCAGCAGGGCTGCTGGTGGGTGGGAGGTGCTGAGAGCAGGGGAGGGGAACTAATAGCGGGGCTGCTGACATATTCCTGTGGCTCTTTGGCAATGCACATTGATAAATTCTGGCTCCTTCTCGGGCTCAAGTTGGCATAAACACAAAATAATGACATGTCCCATGTTTTAGCATGAATAAAATAGGCCTGTCCAAAATGGCTATATGATGTTCAACCTTTGAAATACACTTTTAACTTATTTGTATTATCATAGCTTCTAGGAGCCCTATTCATTGACCAGGACTCCGCTACTGTGGTAGGTTATGTACAAACACAGAAAAAAAAGATGGTGCTTGCCATAAAGAGCTTCTAAATGAAGTATAACACCAGAGAAAATAGTTAAGAGATGGATGGGGGAGCAGAAGGAAACAATGTGATAGCATTAGGCTAAGGTCTCAGCACACCAATAACCAACCCATTGTCCAGTTTTTTAGTAGGTATCACAGCAAAGGAGAGTAATGACTTGAGGTAACTTTGCTGAGGTTTACAAGGAGCTTCTCTGAAGCCTGAAGGGCAGTGAAAGCAGGCAATGGGAGCTGACAACATTGGGTGGTCGGAGGCAGGAATCGATATCTCAGTGAATGAGAGGTGATAGGTAGAGCACAGATGGGTTATAAAGGGCCTTGAAAGTGAAATCCTTGTAGTGAGTCTAGAAACAAAAATTACCTACTTTCCCTTTGAAAGTGTTATAAAGAATTCAACGTAACCAGCTGAAGAGATTCCAGGTCAGCACAGGAGAGCCTTTGTCTTTGAAACAGCCACAGGCTTGTTCATTCAAAAATAAAACTCTTACACGGGGAAACTGAATATGGCTTCCTGTCAAATTGCCTTATCCTAATTTCTCCTCAGGAGCCATGGCTTAAATAATTACTTTCTCCTACCAAAGAGATTTTTCATGCAATCACATTTTCCTGTAGTTTGCCGATGAATTACTAGAATTGCCCATGAGTAGAAAAAGAAGACTAAATCTAATTCCCTCATTATCCCTAAATTTTTATTTTGTTCATAGTGACTCATTTCTCTGCAGGGTTCAGTTTAGTTAGTAAAGGACAGGTATCCTGAGGCTTCTGGAATTAACTTGATGTATGGGTGAGGTTTAGAACTGTCTCGACCTTTCCAGACAACTGTAGTCCTTTTAGGAGTCTGCTTTGTCTTACCTTTCCCAGGTCTCACTTCACTTAAAAACTACTCCCTTACAAAAATCAGATACAAAAATAAAATATTGTCACAGCACACAATTACTAAAAAAATTGCTTACTTTCTCATTTTTACTACATAATTATAAAGCAATTGGAATATAAATATTGTACTTAAATTTCAGTGTATAGTATATAGAGCAGTATAAACAAGTAATTGTCTGTATGAAATTTTAGTGTATTGACTTTGCTAGTGCTTTTTATGTAGCCGGTTGTAAAACTAGGCAAATATCTAGATGAGTTGATGTACTCTCTGGAAGACCTCTGTGTACGCCTACCCCTGGTTGAGCACCACTGGTCTAGACTATTTTTCTGAAGTTTAAAATGGCCATAGGAACAGAGATTCATTTTCAGTTGTTTAGGAAAAAGCTTAACATTTTGCACTGAATTGTTTTCATTAGGTCCTGTATCTGACTGCTACATTTTTTACAGTTTATTTTAAAAAGAATGTGAAGTAATAAAGGTGACAATGTTAATTCTGACAAACTTCATTGAATGCTATTTTAAAATTACATCTTAAAACTTTTATGCCTCTCTTTACCACAGTGGACAAATTGGTTCTTGGGTTAATCTTACTGAAAAATTGCCTGTGTAGAACAGAGATGTTAGAAGCATACATTCAGTGCATAACCACCGCCAGAGTGATACAGTTAGAGGATGAGTGTGGACACTCAGAAGAATTTTGAACTAGCTGGGCATGATAGCTCCAAATGAAAGCTCAATGCATATTTTAAAATATTGCCTCACGCGAAGCTCAAGGGAAATTATGGGGCTGTTTCTTCACCCACTTTCATAAGTGGCAAAGCTCCCTTTGGTATCACTGGGCAGAGAATCAGGCCCTGGGTGGACTAGGATCCAGGGCTCTATCTAGGAAGATTATCAAAGAGAAAGTCTATTTTGGGAATTCTTGTTGCCCAAGGAATGTTCAGACTCTGTCTTTTTGCAGGGGTAATCAATGGGTAAGATTTCTAGTTGTCTTAAATACTTGTTTTTCTTTTGAGAGAGGACAAGATGGGTGAGAGAATATCTTTTATTGGAACAACTTCTGCTGGCAAGAGAGACAAGTTTATACAGAGCTCTTCTTTTTGTAACAAAAAAAGCCTGTGCTAGAGAGTGGAGTATTGTGGTTACAACACGTAAATAAACACACTGGACTGTTCAGCAAATAGTTGTGTATATTTTGCTTGCAAGGCTGAGTGCTTTACATGAAAGGGGCAATCGATCAGTCAAAATACGTTATCCAAGGCAGTTGGTTGGCAGCAGCTTTGTTTTATTGACTTTTTAAGCAAGGGAAGTGGAGAGTGAGAAATTCATAGGAGAGACATCCCTGTGATTAATGTAATAAGCCACCAGATGTCAGTATTTCCTAATGTAAATGGCATCGGTAGAAATCTGATCAACAAGAGCATAAGGGCCACTTTCCCTGCCCCAACTGCTCTGCCTTTAAAACACAAGAGTCTGTACTAACCACTCAGAGAAATGAGTCTAGTTCAATTAGCACTGATCCTTCTCTGGAGACCAGACCACCTGTGTTCTGTTTAGCTTTACAGGTGATGACCAGAGGGAGGCTTGAGATTCAAAACCTCTGTCTCTGCATGGCAAATCCACTCATGCCAGCCATGTGGCACCAGAACAATGGGATTGTTAACAAGAAAGGTAAAATTCATGAACAAGAGTTGCAGAGTTTTCTTGGCAGTTGGACACAGCTGTGCAACTCACTCCAGAACGTGTCCATTAGATAACAATGACTCTCAGTGTCTTCAAACTAAATCCAAATCTCACTTGTTTGACTTAGGTTTCCCAAGTTTAACAGCATCATAAAAATCCCAGTGTAAAAGAAAAACTTAAATAATAGAATTTACTAATAAAATCATTTTTAAAACCTCTAAGGTTCTGAGAGTCCATGATGATGATTCTTAGTCGTCTTCGCTCCTAGTGGAGCATAAGGCGCCAACCATTCTTCTCCATTCGACTCGATCTTGGGCTAACCAGTAGATTTCATCCGAGGTCTTTCCCATATTTTTCATTTCGCCTTTGATAGTTCTGCGCCATGTTCCCAGTGGTCTGCCTCTCCTTCTTTTTCCCTGTGGTATCCATCTTAGAGCAGTGTACATAGTATAAAAATCTATGGCTCAGGTAAGAGAGGAAGAGTCTCTTATGGAACTTTGAGTATTCAGTCTTCTAAACAAAGCTATTAGACAGGATACAGATCCTCAGCTGGTGGAAATGACCATGGCTGCACTGACTTTAATAGAGTTTGCACAATTTACACTGGCTGAGGAAATGCCCCCAAAGTGCAGAGGATCTAAGTGAATTAGGGAGTCAGTTTTAAAAGTGTTCAATGTCTAGATTTAATCAAACACATGGAACCTGCATGTCAAGGAAATAGGTTTTAATTCAATTCTTTGTAGATTCATGCTTCTGATTTGATTTCAGAGCTCTTTGGGTTCTCGTTCTAATCAGGTTATATGTAGCAATGAATTCACATTCACGTGGAACATGTTAGAGCTGGTATGTCCCTGAAAGGTGTTGTTTTAAGCGTTAGGTTATGGTTCAAACTTTTCCTTCACAAACGTCATACTCAGGGTAAGTCACTTCAACACATGTTGTTAATGAAGAATTAAGGTTGCCTAAGACTGCCTTGTTCCTTTTCAAAGCATGGAGAGCAAAGGGCATGTATGAGAGCGGTTCAATGTGCTTCCTGGGCACATCTCATTTGTTGGCTGAAGGGAAATCCACTCTGTGTACTAGTACAGGGCGAAGAAGCTCTGCAGACAGAGATGTGAGGTGGCCCCTTCATCTCAGGTCTCACCGAAATGAGAACACACTACAGTAATAAATAAAACAATAGCACTGAGAAGGATGAACAGCTCCATTGAGCTCAGTGGGTGTTCTCATCCCCAATCCTAGCACACTGAACATACCTGTTCCCACAGCAGGACACAGATCCATTCTGTCATGCCTAGTTCTGTCCAGCAGGAGTTCAGCAATGGAATGGATTTGTCCTAGCCAAGACTCTTGTGCCAATGATACTGTCTAATATTATTTTAAGCATCGCAGCTAGTTCCATCCACATCAGCCTGGACTTAAATCCCCATTCCAGACTTCAGATCCCAGACATAGTACTGTTCACTACACTGGCCGTGGTTCGTCTTGGGCAGACAAGTAGATGGCATGTGTGGTACATGTAGGTACTTGTGTGGTGTGCTGATCATCTTCAAAATTGTACACACCATCCACATTTCCAAAAGGAATCCCAGTGTAAGCCAGACACCAACAAAAGCAGGCAGAAAGCATTAATGTGCACAGCATCACTCCCCTCAGGGCAAGATTCAAACTCCAGGTCCCTGGGCTCAAGGAGCAGCACTCACAAGTATATTGCTCCCTGTGGTGCTCACAAATGAGCTCCTGAGGTCAAATCCACTTGGAGAACATCAGTTTTCAAGGGAAATCAGTGCAACAATTTGAGCCACAGGCATGAGCAAACAAATCCATAAGAATATGAATGTTTTACTGACGGGTCCTTATCTTCTGGCCACTGTCGCTCAGGATCCCCATAAACAAGAAATTTCATATTTGCATCAACGCTACTCCCCACTACAGATGATGCACAGCCACTTCCAAGAGTAGGCACATGGATTTTAAAGAACTTTGGGAAAAAATCAGTTCTTAAACAGAAAGGTCAGACCCACCTTAACTGAGGCAGGGGATGTCCCCTAATTGGAGTGTAAAGTGACTTACAAACACCCGACTTGGTCACTAGAGGGAGCAAGTTTTAAGTACTGTATTTCTTGCTACTGTAGTATTGAGCAACTTCAAGCTTGTTTACTGCTGTCAGAAATTAAAGAAACTCCTAGCTGTACATCTTGTGTGCTTTGATTGTTGACTTGCACTCTTTAGCCACAAACACAACATTTTCCATGCTAAGATAATGAGAAGCTCCCTTTGTTATACATTTGCTATTTCATGCTTCATCAAGAATGCTACTATACTTAAAATACCAGATTGGTTACACAAGGAGTCTGCTGATCATCAGTCCCTTTAGCCTGCTAGCCAGAGTATTTAATTTTAGAACATACTATATAGTCCTCATAGCAATTATCCTCTCAGGTTAGGAATGAGACAAGAGTTATAATTTAGCCGCTGTTTAATAACAACAAACCATGCGTGCTCAGCTGGGCCTCTGCAATAAGAGCATAAAAAACTTGTTTGCAGATCCAATCCGCACTGAGAAAATAATATCTGTAAATTCTATGAACACCTGTCTAGTTCAAAAATCTGTATTTGGGATAATTGTTCCCACATAGAAATAGCCAAGATTACCGACCCCGAAAGACCCAAGCCAGTGTTTAATCAGAGATTGGAGCAACACTAATAAAAAGCTGGTGTTTTTTAAATTACATGCCCTAATTGGTATAGGCTGACGGCACAGTCATCTCATGGGTAGACAAGGATGTAGTTTTGATTAAAATAATTTGAAATGGTGACTGTAGTTGTTTGCTAGACACCTTTCAGCACGTAGTAGTATCTACTGTTCTTATAATTAAAGGGACAAATATTCTGTTGCTGAGGAATTTGTTGCAGTCGACAGGGCGTAACTCTCCCCATTCATTACATGGTGAGCCTCAGCACGTAACTGGAGGCTGAGGATCCCACTGGGTGTCAATTCACCAAGGGACTAGGCATTACAATTCTGAGCCAAGAAACACCTAAGCACCTTTGAGCATCTGGGCCCAACGTGCCTTTGCTGCCCAACGTTTATGTAACCAGCTGTAGCCCTAGGTGATGCAACAGACTAATATAAGCTCTTTTGTGTGTCAGAAAAGAGATGGCAACATCAATTCCTATTTATCATCTTTTCCCCTTTTCCTTTTAACTGCATTGATACAACGTAGGAGGCATTAAGCATATTATGTTTTTTTGTGTTTTGTATCTAAAGTTAAAATATTCTTATGAGCTAGGGGTGAAACCAGGTGATGGGCTGAGTTACAGCCTAATTCAAACTTATAGGAGAACACATCCTTCACTTAAAATACACTTAAAGGGCCACATAAAATAAGGCTTAACTATCTAAAAACCAAGTGGGGCAAGGGGTTCCATTGGGTATTGTGTGTCTGCAAGGGGTGTGAAAACACACAGAAACTGAAAACGGACAAAAACAGAGAGCGAGAAGAGGAAAAAAGCAAGAAAGCCAAACAGTAACCAGTGACCCTAGAAAAAGCCTGAGAGTGTGTTTTGGGGTCTATTGGTTCTTTTTGTTCTTGGTTCCTCCTTCATTCAGAGAAGCAGGACTTCTGTACATTCCTTGTAAATAAACAAGACTGTATCAAAATATCAGTGTAGCAGGTCAGACTCACCCCTGCGGCACCTCCTGCTCTTCATCCAGGAATTAGCTCATCTTCAGCACAGAACGCCCTCTGCAGGAGGGTATCTCGCTGTCCGCTGACCCCGTGTCCCTGCCTGGACCCTGGTGCCCTTTGCTTGGGGGTGCTGCCCCTTGGCAGTACCCTCACAGTCTAACTCTGGGTATTCCCCCCACCCCAGATAACCCACAACCCTCTGAGCCCCGCCTTGCCTCAGTCTAGGCTACTGTCAGTCATCATCAAGCCCCCGCTCCCTGGGGCAGACTGCAGTGTAAAAACCAGACATCACAGGCAAGGGGGTTGGCCTGCTGCCTCTGCCTACCCATGGGCTGCCCCCTGCAATCCCAGTGCCCCTTCTTGGCCACAGACTAGGCCTTGCAGCCTGGGGAGTTGCCAGCCTGGAGCTCCCCAGCTCCTCTGGCCTTTCCCCAGCCCTGCTCCACTCCAGGTACCTTCTTAAGCTTCCCCAGCAGCCAGGCCAGTTTGCCTCAACAGCTAGAGAAGCAGACTCTCTGAGTACCAAACTCTGAGCCCTTTTATCAGGGCCAGCTGGGCCCTAATTGACCCAGCCACAGCTGTGGCTGCTCCAACCCAGCTGCTTTCACTTGAAGCCCTCTGCTGGGCTGCCTTTCTTTAGACACAGCCTCTACAGGGCTGCTTTTAACCCCCTCAGGGCAGGAGCGGAGTGGTCACCCTGCTACAATCAGTCTCTACTAATTTATGCTCCCATCTGAAACATCACAGGGCCCTGAAATCTGACTAGCCACTCCAGTCGAAACAGACCACCAATACCTATTATTTTGATGTACATTTCACCTGCATTTTAAACATGTCGTCCCAAGTGCGTTTTTTCCGCCTTCTAATCTGGGCCAGCCTCTGGGATGGAGTTGATAGGGGATGCATTGAAACATTTGCACCGCGGAAGGAGAAAAAGGGAGGGTAGGGTTTTAAAAGATGCATTTTAGAGAACAAAGGGGAGACGCTTTCTCAGTGAAACAGGCAATTCATAGTACACAGCACATGTTCTTTCTGTAAAAGGTCGCATTTTGCCTGTTATACTGAAGTGCCTGCCAGTTTGGTGTGACTAAGGCATCATATGTGGCTGGGCAACAGAATTCAGCTTGCAGACAGCCATGGTAAGGCCTGGAGCACACAGGAGGGGCACACGGGAGGGCCTGTGATCTCTCTGGGATGATCGCTTCACACAACACCCCTCCCCCGCCCGCCCTTTAGGCACAACGCCGACATGAAAAGATTACCCCACCCTCACCCTCAGGCTATGAGTCCTTTACACTAAATGTGAACAGCCCAGGGTAGCTGGGTTTTCCCCCACCCGCATCGCGTGGCTCCAATCAGACTGTGATCAGGGATGAGCCCTTTAAACTAAATGCGAACAGCCCAGCGCGGCTGGGTCCCCCCACCACCCCGCAGTCCCCCACAGCATGGGTCTGATCAGGCCTCAGCCAAACGTGGACATCCCAGGGTGAATGGACACCTCTGATTGTTCCCTTAAACAAATTCCCCTCTTTCAATCAGGGGCCCATGAATGATCTCACTCCCGTGAGTCTAACACAGAGAGATAAAGAATGAATGTTGCTTGCATGCACCCAAAACCCAGGAGCTTTCGCTGCCCTGCTCTGTGAAGCAATGATTCCCAGCTACTTGCTACTGGCCTGGTGGGGTAAAGTGTCCTACCATGGAGGACGGAATAAGGCAGCCCTACCCAGAAACCTACTGCAAAGGCTTGTGGAGTACCTCCACGAGAGCTTCATGGACATGTCCTTGAGGGATTCACACTCCATCCCCAGACACGTTAACAGACTTTTTCAATAGCTGTACTGGAGGTGGCTGCATCCCAAGTCTTCAGGGCAAATGAATCATTAAATACACCTGCTTTTAAAGGTACACTCACCAAAAGTGCCTTCTCCGGCATCATGGTCCAGGAGCCCGCCTTGGCGGGGAAGGCGGGTGGGGAGGGTATTGGCTCCAGTGTTCAGAAGAGTTCCTGGCTAGCAGGGAGAAGGGATTCCCCGCTTGCCATCTGTGCACTGTCCTCCTCTTCTTCCTCCTCCAAAAACTCATCCTCCTTGCTCCGTGCCATGCCTCCCTTGCTGGCGTCCATAGACAGTGGTGGGGTAGTGGTGGCATCATCCCTCATAATTGCATGCAGCTCACGGTAGAAGTGGCATGTATGGCGCTGTGACCCAGAGCGCCCATTTGCCTCTCTGGCTTTTTGGTACGCTTGCCTGAGCTCCTTGATTTTTATACAACACTGCTCTGTGTCCCTGGAGTAGCTCCTTTCCATCATGGCTCTGGAGACTTTAGCGTACGTATTTGCATTTCTATTTTTGGAACGTAGTTCTGCCATAACAAATTCGTCTTCCCAACATGCGATGAGACAGTACCTCCCATTAGGACCATGCTGGAGCTCGTCTTCAAATCTGGGACTGCATGGTCTCGTGTGATGGTGGATTCTGCGTGGTTGCCTGTGATGGTGGACTGGGCACAGTCACCTGTGCTGATAAGCTCATCACAGTGGCCAAACAGGAAATTAAATTCAAAAGTTCCCGGGGCTTTTACTGCCTACCTGGTTAGTGCATCGGAGTTGAGAGTGTTGTCCAGACCGTCACAAGGGAGCATTCTGGGATAGCTCCCAGAGGCCAACAACGTCAACTTGTGCCCACAGTACTTCTAATCCGGAACTGCAATCTTGATTTTAGCACTACTCCACTTGCCAAGGTGGAATACAGAAACCAGATTAAAGAGCCTTTTAAATTGAAAAAAACGGTTTGGTCATGTGGATGGAATCAGTTTCATTTCAAATTAACTCGGTTAATTCCGAAATAACTGCATACTGCAGACCAGCCCTGAGTAAAATGTTTTCTTACCTGATCGTGTAATTCCTGATCCTGGGATAATCTGCATTTGTCCTGTGATTGTTGAAAAGAAAGCAAGCTTTGACCATCAGCCAAGACTCTCGCAACCATAAGGGCTGGTCTTCACTAGCGCGGGGGATCGGCTGTAGATATGCAATTTCAGCTACGTTAATAACGTAGCTGAAATTGGCGTATCTGCAGCCAACTTACCTACCGTCCTCACGGCGGCGGCGGGCGGCGGCGCGCTCCCCCATCGACTCCAGCTTGCACCTTTTGGCGAGCTGGAGTTACAGAGTCGACGGGGGCGCCACTGGCAATCGATTTCTCCCTCCTCTAGTGAAGACAAGCCCTAAGACTCAGGACTATATGGACTTCTTGCACTGTGTCAGTTATCTCTTCTCAGAAGTCTGCCTTCTTCTTGCCTTCTCCCAAATATACCTTTGTAACTTCAACCTTTGCCAATTCCTCTTTACTTTCAACAGCTCTTCTTGCAGCCCTGCTTTTCCAAACCTCAGTCAAGTCCAGGATCTTGCCAATATTTAAAAAAAAACATAACTGAAAAACAATCCAGGTGGATCTTTTCTCCTATCCCCTGCAAGCTGGAGCTTCAACCTTTCCTCACCTCTGATTCCCAGCTTTCCCTGCTATTCTGTTTCTAATTTCTTGATCCCATCTCCTCTCACTGCCTGTCCATTCTTCCTTCTTCTGTAATTTCCCTCTTCTCCATTGTCTGTTCTCTCCCTCCCTGGCTCCTTTTCCTCCAGCACACACTAATATCCCTTATCTTTAGGGCCCTACCAATTTCACAGCCCTGAAAAACATGTCCCAGACCATGAAATAAGCCTTTCCTCATGAAATCTGATCTCCCTGAAATCAGCCGGACTGAGGAGGGACAGGACTTGTCCTTCCCCTCCACAGCTGTTATGGGGAGAGATCAGACCCACTTCCGCAGGCAGTGCAGAAGTGAGGGTGACACACCTTCAGTTCTGGGCTGCAGCAGCCCAGCTGATTTCAGGGAGATCAGATGTCATGAGGAAAGGCTTATTTCATGGTCTCGGACTCTGGGCTCTGAAGGCAGCACAGGAGTGCAGTAATCCTGCAACCCGCCTACAACAGCTTTGAGACTCTCTCACAATTCCCTTTTGGATCAGGAGTCTGCTCCTCATGCCTATATGGAGTCCCATTTAAATCAGGGAGGCTCCTTGTGGCTGTAGGGATCTGCCCACATGCAGAAGATTACAGAGTCAAGGCCTAAAAAAAGACAAAAATACAGTTTCTCAGCAAATTTAGAAAACACATCACTTGAAGATTTCACAAGTGTGGCTGTAAAAACTGAAGCACTAAGATGATTACGCAAACAAATCACAAGCCGCCTTATCTGCCATGTTATGATGTTCTGTTTAATCATTTTAAATGTAGCAAATTAGGGTTAAGAATTTTCATAGTGTAAAGGTGTTTTTTTAATATATAGTCATGCCGCTTACAGATCTCACCATATTTGTATCTATCATAGAGGCACAAGATGTTGCATTTGATATTTAATAAAACTCGTTTAGTTTGTTGCCATTTGGCCTGAGCAGTTCACCAATATTTGGGGCCTTTCTGGCTTGTTTCCAGTAGGATGAGAAATGGATGATACGCAGCAGGCATATTCTTCAGTAAAATCCTGGTTATTTACTCAGCACATACAAAGCTCTGTTTCCCTGAACACAGTAGAAACAAACAGCTACAGGCAGTTTCCTTACGAACAATAACAATTTCCAAGCCTACCTTTCCAGCCAATCCTGTTCGCCGAAGAGCTCTGTCTCTGTTCCCTCATAGGACAATGCCCAAGACTGCTGCCTGACTTTCTGGTTACTTTCACACAGACACACACAGCTGCAAACAGTCAATGCCCTCCAGCCTCTGCATTTGAAATCAGTCCACAAAGAATCCCTGCAGTCCACATGGCTCAGATTTGCATGTGGCTTAGCACCTCAGACAGAGGCTTCCACTGTCTTCCATTTAGCGTGAATAAAGGACGGCTAGAGGCTACATACTCACCAGCTTTAACAAAGCCTATAATTGTCTATAGATCTCACATGCTTGACAGCAACTATTAACATCTTCCAACATAACAAGTTACATTTTTAATCAAAATTTCCCTTCATAAGAACTAATAACTGGTTACTGTATAAATCTGTTTCTGCAGCTATAGTAGTTTAAAAGTGTTATAATTAACTGTGTGATCCTCAAAGTCTTGACACATGCAATTATCCTCCCCATTTTACAGGGTGGGGAATATGAAACAGAGAAGAGATGTGACTTACTCAAGGCCAAGCTGTGTGTCAGTGGCAGAGCGAAGATTAGAATTCTGAACTTCTTGTTTCCCAGGCCAATACTTACTATGCTGCATTTAGCATGGGCTTTTCCCAATTGTCTTCAGTTACACTGTATTGCCAATCTCAAGAGATCAAAAATCATGAATCAGACCTCCAAACAATCATGAGATTAGCCCAAAACACATGAGGTTTTTTATAATTTTAACAAAAGATTAGATTGTGGTTTTGGTCTGTGGTGATTTTTAAACCCTCTCTGCTCATCTTGTGAGAGAGAAATGTATTGGGGAAAGCATGATGTTGGTTCCCACTGCTGGAGCTCTCACCTCCACATCTGTGCATCACTGCATAGCATTAATTCTGTCCCTCATCCAAATCACTCATCCTTCCTGTGCCTCGAGCAGTTCAGCCCCTTACGCCTCACTTCTGCTCCTCCTGAGGCTCATCGCTCTTCTCTCCCAGGCTTTGGGAGGACTGCAGCAAGCTCTCCCTCCCCTGATCCAGGCTTGAGGGAGTAATTCTAGGGACCCATCACCCCAGCCTGTGCCCTTTCCCAAGTGTGATAGGAAAGGAGGAATGTGCAGAGACACTGTATACACCTCAGTTTCTGATATAAAAGCATCTCAGAAATGGAAGACAGGAGAAGCTTTTTTCAGAGCTCAAAGAATATTCCACCCAGCTCAACAGAATTTAAATGAGTTAGTCAGGCCCAAACTGCCCATCTGAGCTTGTGAGTCAGTCATTTACACACCCTGCCTTAGTTCACTAATTCAAATTGGGAAAATATTTGCACAGATGATATTGCAGAAGTTAACGTTTGTTCCATGCCTTGAATGTGCACAGAGCTGAATAAGTGATGAACATTAACATCTTCAAGTGATATCATTAGTACATTCCGCTTATACACGTTATCTATATACATCTGTGACAGAGGGGCCTCTTGGTGAGGAAAATCTGGCAGAGGACACAAGGGATGCATACTGTTTTACAGGCATCCCTTGGATCAGGGATCTGACTTCAGTGGGGCCAGGATTTTACTGGCAATGTTCAGGTCATGTTGTATTGAACTCACTTTTCTGATATACTATAAGCCAGGACTGTGGAAGAGCCATCATAAATCATGACAAATATTGTACATGATTTGTAAAATAGTAACAATTATATAGCAAGGTAATGCTCTGCCTCGAAACATTACTTTACAATTTTCTTCCTCCCTTACACTTTTGATAAATATTTTATGCTGTTTTTTTCTCCACACATTTTTATATAAACAATTAGAATTAAATACTGCTCAAGAAAGTATGTAAATCTTAATTAGGAAAAGTAAGTCATTCTACATTAGACATTACCCACTATGATAAAGAGTAAGCTCTCTGTATGTTTAATAAAGCTGGTCAAAAAGCATTCATGAAAATGTAAGTTTTTTCCCCACAATTTTTCCATCAAATATTTAATTTTTTTTACCAGCTCTGATCTATAAGGATTAGGGATTTAATTTATCCTATTTCAGTATATCTAAAATACTGTATATGAACATTATTCTTAAGGTAGACAAGTAGAATATCCAGTAAGTAATACATCTAGGATACAGTGTCCGTTACAGCATAAAGGTTGGTTTTATCTTCTGTACAATTTCTATTTAAGCAGATTTTACACATACAAAAAACAGTGTTTGCATAAATCTCAAACTGCTTCTAAACAAACACATAGGCTCAGGAGAACAGCGTGCAGGATCAAAAAGCCACTATGATGGTGGCTAGGCTATGTGATAGAAACAGTATTTTCAGGCTGGTTTCCAAATACAAGTAAGAAAAACTGAAAAACCAAATTGATCTGCATAGTGATAAAGATGTAAACCATGTACACAATCGCAGCAAGCATAGGAACAACAACAGTGTAGAAGATAAATTTTTCACAGGGTACCATGAGTTCACTACAGGTGATCAGTTTATACTGATAGTATAACCAGTAGAGATAGGTCATCAAACGTTTAACAGCCATCTTCATTTTTTACCAGCTTCAGGAACTTTGACCTATTGGAACAAAGAAAGCAAAATTTGAATAAAAAGTGCTATCATTTCAGTTGTGTCATGGCCTCTTGTCTTTTATAGACAATAAGTAACATGCTAACCCAGTTCATATAAGTACATTATGCTTGCCATAAAAAAATAACTTAGAAGGAAAACAGAGAAGACTGTAAATCATATTACTTTATTTTGTTCTTAGTTGGAACATTGCCAATTTTCTGAAATATAATATAAATATCTAGGTGTGATCCTGGTCAATGGGCCAGGATTTTAAACCCTAACCACTACTACCCTAAACTTTTTTAAACTTTTTTTTCAGAAACTTTAAAAAAAAGTTACAAGTTATTACAACAGAAATTAAAAAGGGCAAGTAAGCCCAGTGAGTGCTCTTTGTGGATTTGGACAAATCACTCAGTCACAGAATTTAGGCTAAACGAGAATACCAGATCATCCACTTAAAACTTTTGCCTGAGTTTTCTTTTCTATGAAATGAAGATAGTATTGCTCACTTACCTGCCTCACAGGTAGATTTCACTTGTTAGGGTATGTTTAGTGCCTTTAGCACGTACGAAGAGATATAATTGCTCAGGATTATCATTAATATAACATTCACTTTGCAGTACATTAAATATAGTTTATATTAAAAACCCAGTTATGCTAAAATCCCGTATCAAAGCAACTTAATTGCCACAAACTATTTTTAAGAAAGGAGGTTGTCTCTCCCTTAAAAAGAATTTTTTATATTGCAAAAATGTTAGTGCACATTCCATAAAAAATAAAGAAAACTCACTCCTCTCCTTCTGAGTGTATTATGTTAAGTCCGGACAAGTGATGCTCCTTAATGCTCCTGCCTTTTGTTGCTGAGCTACTTACTGAACTGAGAACTGTTAACACTGAGCTTGGTTACTAAATTGCAACAGGGTGTTTCAACTGACTCACCCTTACTCATTATTGCTAAAAGCTCACCTCTGGCCAAGATTCCATATATTATGCAACAATATTAATTTAAATATATGCAGCCAAGGCACCCAGTTCGTGTAACAGGCTCTGCAACAATTTCAATTTTATAACCTGCACAAAATCAGGGGTCCACATGCAGGCCAAGACAGAAAAAGCTGAGATATCGCCTTAGACTCTGTCCTCCGACCTACCCTAGCCATCCTGAGGCAGAGATTCTAAAACAGGGGCAAGCACTTGAGACAATATACTGACAAGATTAGGAGCAGGAAGATGACAGTAAAGTTGTCCTTTAAAAAAACACAAACCCACTTATGTAGCACTGAGATCTGAGGCATCATGATTAAAACATATCGCCATCTGTCCAGGTGCAGAGTCATGTTTTATACCAATCTGACTACAGCCACAGCATTTCCACAAATTAATAAAGTCACAATCTTCAGTTGATATGCCCTAAGCAATGTTTTAAAGGTTGCAGTCTATTCTCCCTTCCCTTCCTTACTTCACACAGCCTGAAACTCTCTATTAGAACTGGTCAAAAAATTTCCATCAAGGTGAATATTTTTTTATGATTGGGGTATCTCAGAATCATAGGACTGGAAGGGACCTTGAGAGGTCATCTAGTCCAATCCCCTGCAGGGAAGCGGTACTGCAGTTTTGCTGTGGCTGTGTACGGCAGCAAAAGGCTTTTCCTAGACAGCACGTTATCTCTAAGGGAAGGTGGCTTCTATCTTCCACCTACCTCACCGTTTTTTCCATTCACAGTAAGAAACGGAAGCTGCTCCTCCCTAGTGTCCCACATGTGGAACCAAAATTACTCACTGCTCTGGGGATAGGATGTGCCAATTCATTACAGTATTTCAATATTGATTTACATAAGCCTGGAACAAGGGAGGCTGGGAGGAATGTAGCCCAAAGTTATGGGGATGCTTAATACTCTCCTCAAATACTAATTTTGAACTAGGCACGTCTTAAAGTTAAGTTACATGCAAAACATTAGGATTTGTATGGTTGTTTTCTGTAAGTTCTCACCATATTTGGAAAAAAATGTATTGTTTTATTTCATTATTATGGTAGGAGATGGGAGATGTTTGAGATATGTGCAGACTAGATTCACAGTGACCCCTATTTATTCTCCATTGAATAAAATGGCATGGAGAGAAGCAAAAGTGTGGAACTAGGTGTAGGCAGCTATAAGAGAGCAGCCCACTGCCTTACTGCATATCTGCTAAGAGCCTTCAATGACAAGCAGAGCATTGCAAAACTGACAGAGGAAAAGGAGGAAATTATGAAGCAACTCCTCTACACAGCACATTCAGACACAAAAAGCCCTGGAGTAGGGCAATCTAGCCATACTGTCAGAAGTGGGGTGGGAGCAGGAAAGGGTATGGAAGGTCATTGAGCTTGAAGATGTTGCATTGTTCCTAGAATCCTTCTTTTGCTTGGTCACCTGTGAAGAACTGTGGTTCAGGGCTGTGTGTAGAACAGGGGTCAGTAACCTTTCGGAAGTGGTGTGCCAAGTCTTCATTTATTCACTCTAATTTAAGGTTTTGCGTGCCAGTAATACATTTTAACATTTTTAGAAGGTGTCTTTCTATAAGTCTATAATATAGAACTAAACTATTGTTGTATGGAAAGTAAATAAGGTTTTTAAAAATGTTTAAGAAACTTCATTTAAAATTAAATTAAAATGCAGAGCCCCCCAGACTGGTAGCCAGGACCCAGACAGTGTGAGTGCCACTGAAAATCAGCTCGCGTGCTGCCTTTGGCATGCGTGCCATAGGTTGCCTACCCCTGAAGGACTCCAGCCTGCTATTATAGCCACCACAATACAGACGTCCTTTCCAACATTCAGTAAGTATAAATTAAAGAAAATAAAGCAAAACAAACAATCAAATATCTGGAATTCAGAAGTTAAATGGCTACTCACTAGGTTCCCCTTTTTCATTTAGGTTCAGTAAAGTCCTTCGGGTGGAAAAATTAAAATTCTGTTCGTACCAGGAGTCTTCCTTGGGGAAATATAAGAATTAACCTACCACTCAATTTCAGATCCAGAGTTATTGTTAGCAAGATGCTTTCTGCTTTTTAGATAAATACTAAACACAGGAAAAATAAGTAAGGAAGATCTGTGCAGACAGCTCAGTTACATAAAAGTTCACCTGAACTTCTGATGCCCATGCTCACTGCACTGTCTAGAACAGGGGTGGGCAAACTTTTTGGCTCGAGGGCCACACTGGGGTTCAAAATTGTGTGGAGGGCTGGGTAAGGAAGGCTGTGCCTCCCCAAACAGCCTGGCCCTGCCCCCATCCAACTCCCACCCACTTCTCGCCCCCTGACTGATCCCCTCCGCACCCCCGACCCATCCAACCCCTCCCCCATTCCTTGTCCCCTGATCGCCCCCTCCGGAGACCCCCCCACTTTGCCCCTGGAACCCCACCCCCTATCTAAGCCCCCCTGCTCTTTGTTCCCTGACTGCCCCTTCCCAAGACCCCCACCCTAACCACACATCCCCAGGGCACCACCACCTAAGCCTGCCCCCCCTTGTTTACCGTGCTCAGCCAGGCGCTCCAGCCCAAGGGTGGGGCCCATAGCTCAGCGCAGGTGGGGCCCCACGGCTCACCATGCTCAGCCCGGCGCTCCTGCCCGGGAGCATGGGGCCACTGGCACCGCTCCCCAGCCCAAGCTCGCGGGCCGGATAAAAATGGCTGGCGGGCCGCATATGGCCCGCTGGCCATAGTTTGCCCACCCCTGACCTAGCCAGTTATTCCCTACTGCACAGTTGTGCATTTGATTTTTCCTTCTTAAGTGTATTACTTTGTACTTCTCTTTATTAAATTTGATCTTGTTGATCTCAGACCAATTCTTCAATTTGTCATGGTCACTTTGAATTCTAATCCAGTTCTCCAAACTGTTCCAGATTGGTGCTATCCACAGATTTCATAAGCATACTCTCCACTCCATTATCAAAGTCATTAATGAAAGTATTGTCTAGTATTAGACAGAACCGAGCTCTGCGGGACACCCTGCCAGGTTAACAGCAAACCACTGATAACTACATTTTAAGTACAGTTTTTCAACCAGTTGTGCACCCACTTTATAGTAATTTCTTCTAGACCACATTGCCCTGGTTTGCTTAGGAGAAGGTCATGTGAGATGTATCAAACGTCTTACTAAAAATCAGGATTTCTCATGTCTATTGCTTCCCCTCCACCACTAGGCCAGTAACTCACAATATTCATCTGATGAAGTGGGTCTTAGCCCACGAAAGCTCCTGATCCCTAAAATCTGTTAGTCTATAGGGTGCTACAAGACTCTTTGTCGCTTCTGTCAAAAGAGAAAATTAGGTTGGCTTTTGGCACGATTTGTTTTGACAAATCCATGCTGACTACTACTTATAAACCTATTATCCTCAAGCTGCTTCAAAACTGACTGTTTAATAATATGTTCCAGTATC
The DNA here is from genome assembly GCA_007922305.1 of Dermatemys mawii. Lineage (NCBI taxonomy): Eukaryota > Metazoa > Chordata > Testudines > Dermatemydidae > Dermatemys > Dermatemys mawii. The sequence continues at coordinate 24,960,456 of ML677363.1, read as the reverse complement.
TTCCCACATTTCAAAGTTAGGCTGACTAGTCAATAATTCATCAGGTCCTCCCTGTTCCCCTTTTTAACAATAGGTACTATTTTTGCCCTTCTGTAGTCCTCTGGGACCTGACCCTTCCTTCATGAATTCTTGAATGTAATTGCTAATGGTTCCAAGTTCGCTTCAGCTAGTTCAGCCTTAGCCTTTCTGAATTTGTCCCTTCATGCTTGTGCTATTCTTCTGTACTCCTCCTTAACAATTTGTCCATGTTTCCACTGTTTGTAGGATTCCTTTTTGATTCAGGTCATGAAAGAGCTCCCCATGAAGCCATATAGCCTCTTACTATTCTTCCTATCTTTCCCTAGCATCAGGATAGTCTGCAATTGTGCTTTTAATATTGTCACTTTGACAAACTCTCTGCTTTACTGAACTCCTTCGTCCCTTAGATTTTCTTCCTAAGGGACCTTAGTTACCAGTTCTCTGTGTTTGCTAAAGTCTGCTTTTTTGAAGTCCATTGTCCTTATTCTGTTGCTCTGACTCATGAAATCAATCATTTCAAATTGCCTTCCACCTTCAGATTCAACAACCAATTATTCCGCGTTGGCCAAAATCAAGTCTAAAAATAGCTCTCCCCCTGGTTTCTTCCTCCATTTTCTGAAACAAAAAGTAGTCGCCAACTCGGTGAGAACTGAGATCTTTTGAAGGCAATTTTAAAGCATTTATGAGCCACACATTTTTAAAAAAACCCGTCTCTGACATGAAATATCTGGAGAGGAGGATGACTCCATCAAAAGCAGAGAAATCAACCCAAATCCTTCCAATAATTTGGTGACATTTATAGTCATCCAGCCCGTTTCTGTTTTGAAACTCAGAAGACTCAGAGAGCTAAATACATTCAAGAAAAACAATCTCATTTCCACATTACACAATGAAAGGTAATCAAATGAGTAAGGAGGGCGGAGTCTGACGTCATCTGAGGGCAAGTATGCAATAGTGACATAGGATGTCTACTCAGAACAGGGAGAAAAGATAATGAAATGACTGATGCAAACCATCAGGAATTCTTTTGTCTGGGAGTTTCCTTATGTTTTAATGAGGTTTTAAAATTGTTCTGTGGAGCATGCAAGCTGTGGAGAGATGCTCCCGGATCCTCTCTGGAAACAACTTCCATCTGCCTCTTTAGATCAGGCCTCCCCATCCACAAACATATTTATTTAGGTGCCACATGACTAAAATACATCAAACCAGCCAGTGCTGATGAGAGCGAAAGCATATTTAGGCCTGGACAGAAGCCTGCAATGGATTTTAAGTCTGTTCTGATAACATTTAACAGCGTAAGTATAAGTAGAACTGGGTATGTGTAAGAAATTGCAGTGTCATCATGTCTGTGAGAACAAGAAAAGATACAGTAACTAAAAAGCTAAAAAAGATCAGTCTGAACTGAAACTAACCCTGTATTGACTGAGGGAGAAGAATGATATGGGAATAAGAGACTAAGACATATGTGTAAGAAAAGATAACAAAAAGCTATAAATAAGTTTGTGTAACAAAGGGACATTGACATTGCATTACACGGTGCTGGAGGCAACTGTAATGAGATCCTCTTAATGAGCTTCCAACATGTAAATCATTTATCACTACTCAGGCCTTGGCTACACTTGCAAGTTATACCGCAATAAAGCCGCTCAGAGTGCTCTACCTCACTCCCCATCCACACTGGCAAGGCACGTGGAGCACTCCAACTCCACAGCTGGAGCGCTCCTGGTAATCCACCTCAGCAAGAGGAATAAAGTTTGATGCGACCCCACTAGAGTGCCGCTGCGCCTTTGTGGATGCCATATGCGCTCTGATCGGGTTCCAGAAGTATTCCACAATGCCTGTTCTAGACACTCTGGTCATCAATTTGAACTCTCCTGTCCTGGCCTTAGGTGATCAACCGTCAGACCCACCCTTTAAATTCCCAGGAAATTTTGAAAATCCCCTTCCTATTTGCTCAGCCAGGCATGGAGTGCTCTCAGTGCATCTTTCCGGGTGACCACACGCCAGGCGATCCCCAGGATGGAGCAATGGTATCAGTGTTTGCGGGGAGGAAGCTGTGCAGTCCCAGCTGCACTCCAGCCATAGGAATTATGATACCTATGGGCACATATCAAGGGCCGTGATGGAAAGGGGCCATGACTGGGGTACAGTGCAGTGCCATGTTAAAGTCAAGGAGCTGCGGAATGCCTTCTGCAAAGCCTGTGAGGGAAACGGCCACTCCAGTGCTGCCCCCGTGACCTGCAAATTCTACAAAGAGCTGGGTGTGATACTTGGGGGCGACCCCACCTCCACTCCGAGGACTACCATGGACACTTCCAAGCCCAGACCAAAAAGGGGGGGAGGAGGAGGAGGAAAGTGGGAGCGAGGGTGCTGAGGCACGGGGAGACACCCCCCTCAAGGCATGCAGCCAGGAGCTCTTCTCAAGCCAGGGGGAAGGCAGCCAGTTGCAGTGCCCGGTGTTTGGGGAAGGTTCCCAGTAAGCGGCTCTTTTTTCGGGAAGGATGTTATTTGGTGACGGCTCTTGGGGTGAGGAGGGTTAGGGCTGCACGCATGCCTAGATGGTCTCATCCAGAACATGGGCAATGTGCTTGTGCAGGTTTATTGGAGAGCCACCATGGTCCTAGTCCCAGCCAGGCTAACATGTCTGTGCCACTGTGCTGCAAGACATGGGGGATCATTGCTGCACAGAGGATGGAAGCCGCAGTGTAGTAGAAGACCCTCCCTTGCTTCCCCGGTCACCCTCAGCAGCGAGAAATCTTCCAGATACGTTAATGTCAATGAAATGCCCACAGTGTTCCACGAGTGCCTGGAGAACCATAGAGAAATAGCCCTTCCAATTAAAATACTCGGTGAGTAGGTGGTCTAGTTCCAAAATAGGAATATGCAACCCATCTATCACCCCTCTGCAGTTAGGGAAACCCATTTGTGCAAAGCCAGCCACAATGTCATGCTCGTTACCCAGAGTCATGGTTCTTCTGAGCTGGATGCGATTAATGGCCCTGCAAACTTGCATCAACACGATTCCAACAGTCGACTCTCCCACTCCAAACTGGTTAGCAACCGATCCGTAGCTGTTTGGAGTTGCCAGCTTCCAGTCTGTAATAGCCACATGCTTCTCCACTGGCAGGGCAGCTCTCAATCTCATATCCTTGCGCGGCAGAGCAGGAGCAAGCTCTTCACACAGTCCCATGAAAGTGCTTTTCTCATCCAAAAGTTCTGCAGCCACTGCTTATCATCCCAGACTTGCATGACGATGTGATCCCACCACTCAGTGCTTGTTTCCCGAGCCAAAAGCACCGTTCCATGGTGGTGAGCATGTCCATGAATGTCACAAGCAATCTCGTGTCATATGCGTTACACGAGTCAGAATCGTCAGACTCCTCGCTGTCAGTTTGGATCTTAAGGAGCAACTTGACTGCCAAACGTGACGTGCTGGCGAGACTCGTCAGCATGTTCCTCAGCAGTTCAGGCTCCATTCCCACAGACCAAAAGGGAAGACAGAGCGCGTTACACAAAAAAAGGTGAAAGATGGTGCCAAATGTAGACGGAAACACAGGGATTGCTGGGATGCGAAGCTATACATCCCAGGGTGTTGGGACAGGATCCAGAAGGCCCCGCACCCTGCACCCACAAGCCACAGCACCAGAATGGGAAGAGGTGCTCTGTGGGATAGCTTCCCATAATGCACCGTTCCCAAATGTGGCCACTCCAGTGCACTTGCAGCTGTCAGTGTGGACAGACTGCAGCGCTTTCCTGAACTGCATTCTCCAAAGGCTGGTTTAACCCAAAGCGCTCTACATCTATCTGTAAAAGTAGCCAAGGCCTCAGGGTCTTGCTTTAATAAACATTAGATCCAGCTGCTGAGTATGTGAACCTCAGTCCAACAAGTTCAACAGTACAACTTAATATAATTCATCAGCTGTGATCCAGGCCACTCGCAAGCTAATCCCCCTCCAACAATTCTTCCAATTTTTAATTCCGAGGAACAAAGATGACCTTTGCAACATGTCCTGAAGGTTATCAAAGCCAGACTAAGAAAAATGGGAAAAATACCTAAGTCCTTGAGCTTTGATGGAAAATGCCCTGCAAGCAACTCTTATTTATAGCAATAGGGCTCCAGCTCAATCTACTTTGCCAATTCCTCATGCCATTCTGCCACAGTTGAAATGAGATGGTACCCCGGGTAGGTAGGTAGGTCCTAACCCATTTTAGGGCTTTATAGGTCAAAATCAACATTCTAAACTTCACCTGAAAATCAGCTGTCACTCACATTCAATTAATATCTTTATGGTAATACACTTCACCTATGTGGTGGGCTGCCACATTCTGCATTAGCTTATTTCCAGATCATTTTAAGTTACTCCACATAGATTCAGTGGATTAATTTAGCATGCAGCCTCTAGCTCAGTAATTAAACCCCCTCTCATGCTGGTCTCCACCCCAGATAGCTTGTTGCATTCAGTCAGATTAAGATGGATGGATAAATAAGGCTAAGATGACACCCATCTCTTCTGTCAACTCCCATATAACCTCTCTTACCACCTGCACGCCTTAATCCGATCTATATCGTTACCACCACGCACTCTAGGCTTGACCAAAACAAGACAGAACAGGGAATATTAGAACTGAAATGAAATATTATGGCGGCATTAGCATACGTCTGTCACAGGGACGCTCCCCATTTGTGTCTCAAAGTCCCAAACTCTTTGAGAGCTAGGGGAATTACCATTAAGCATACAAACAATATAGTATCTTCAGAGATAGTGAAGACCACAACCAAAAGCATTCACTGAAATAATTCAGGAAAATGAAAAACATTAAGTTTTGGTGCTTGAGTAGGGGAAGGTACTTCCTTTTCTTTAAAAAAACAAAATATTTAAAAATGACAGTTTGCCAGTCATAGAAAAATACCACAATAACATTCATGAGTACTACATTTACCATTCCACCATTCATGAGTACTACATTTAATAAGTCAACTTTTCTGATTCAAACCAAATTAGAAGCAACACAAATTTGAAAAGAAAGATTCATCCTGCTAAATGAAGTATTTTAGAAAAATACATACATATGCCAATGTAACTCTCCAAGACACCAGTTATTCTGACATTCTAGTATCCTAACACGGCTTTTTATAGTTTGCATTAGTGTCTCAACAAATTTAAAAATCATATTACATAAATTAAAAGTAATTGATTAAAATTTAACACATTAGAGGTTTTTAATGGAAACCATTTACAAGTCTTCCCTCAAATATTATACTTTCCTTGTTACAAGAATGTGACTCCCATTTTACTTTACAGCCTCTTGGTAAATTTTCTCCATCCAACATCATAAATGCAGCATTTGAAAGACTGTTTGATTTAGATTATTGATTAATAAGACATCAGATACCTAGGCTCAATCAGTTTATTGAACAACAAGAGATCAGCACAAATACCAAAAACGCAAAGATTAATACAACTCACCCTTCTGAGAGCAGATTCACACTTTATTCCAAACTGGTTAAAATCTTGTGGGTTTTTATAGCCTACTTGTTTACCTTTTTGCGGTTTGTGGTTTACCCATAAAATACATCTTAAGCAATCATGTCATTTTGTTCTTCGTGGTTAGAACATCTCATGCAACTGCAAAAATGGGTCATGGCCTACATCAGAAGTCCCCAAAGTGTTGGGTGCAGCCAGATCTTGGGGGGCATAGTGGGTCCAGGCTACCCCACCCTGAGCTTTGCTCCAGCCCTGCCCCCATCCCGGGCCCCAGCTCCCAGCCCTGGCTCTGACACAGATCCGCACCCAGCTGGGAGCACAGTTTCAGCTCTGCTCCCACCCGGGGCCAAGGCTGGGGGCAGAGTGGGGTGGGACGAGGAATGGAGCCATATCCTGCCTCTGGTTCAGCTGCCGGCCCCCACTGCAGCCCGATTGCGACCCTGCTACTGCCCCCACCCCAACCCGTAGCCCATGGCTTTGGGCCCAGCCTCAGTCCCATCCCTGCGGCCCCAGCCTCAGCTCCCTTACCCTGGGTCATGTTACCCACCCTGGCTCCCAGGAGGGACAAGGGGGTGCGGTCCTCAAAAGTTTGGGGATGGCTGCCCTAGATATATTTCCATTCCATAATCAATACAAACTTAATCTGCTAGTAATGGCAATTATCACTCTTGGCATGACTACACAAAGCTTCAGGGAACTTTGATCTACATACTAGTCTTCTACAAAATCTTCAACACGTCTGGCCTGCATGCTAACACTGATGATTACTCACTTATGTTTCGTTAGAGGCATCTATGTAATTAAAGCATTTAGGTGATTTCCCCTCCCTATTCATTATTTCAGGTCTATTTAACCTTGGAACACTGGGATGTCCAAAGGTGCTTTTACTCACCAGAGCTAGCAAATTTCCTGGTACTTATGAGATCCTGAAGAGTACAGAGGGCACATTGACTGGGAGGAGGAAATGAATGGAGAGGAAAAGTCAGTTTGGGATGCCTCCCAATGCCAGGAACCTCCTCCTTGCCCTGCTTGACTGGGAGGACTGCTTCGGTTCCCTCTTCCTGCCAGGTACCACATGTTTATCTCATGACATGTCACAGCTCTAAAAGTAGTAGTATTATCCAGGGATGGACAGAACAGGCAAAGAGATCAGAAGGAGTTCCATGCTAACAAAGAGGTTGCCTGGCAAGGAAGTTAAGGCAAAAGAGGAGCATAAGTTTCTCTGCTAACTTGGCAGATCGGTTGTAGGGTTTTGGTGCTTTGGGGATGGGTGTAAGGGCAATGGTGAAAGCACCCTGGGTCCCAATTTTTCACATTTTCTGTCTGGTCACCCAAATTAGCCTTAATATTTAATAATTGTATCTTTGATTATTATTTCAACCAATTTTTCTGCACACTGATTTGTAGTTCCCAGAATCACTCCTTCAGTTTGTTTTAAAATAAAGACTGGCATATTGGCATAAAACCATTCAGTTTTTGTAGATTACAAAGACAGAAGGGACCACAGTGATAATCTAATCTAAGTTCTTGTATAATATAGGCCATAGGACTTCCCTGAATTAATTATTGCTTGAATTAGAGCATGTCTTCTAGACAAACATCCAATCCTGGTTTAGAAAACTGTCAAGTGACAGAAAAACCACTACTGCTCTGGGGGGTGGGGCTGCGCACTCCGGCGGATCAGTGCAGCAGCATGTCTAGTGGCGTGTTAAGGGAGCTGGGGGTTGGATAAGAGGCAGAGGGTCTTGGGGGGCGGTCAGGGAACAGGGAATGGGGGGGAGTTGGATAGGGCATGGGAGTCCCAGGGGATGGGGGTGTGGCTAGGGGTTGGGGCAGTCAGGGAGCAGGGGGGTTGGATAGGGGGTGGGGTCCTAGGCGTGTGATTAGGGGTGGGGGGTCTCTGGAGGGGTGGTCGGGGACAAGGAGTGGTGGGGTGGTTGGATGGGTCAGGGATTCTGAGGGGGCAGTCAGGGGGCAGGAAGTGGGTGGGGGTTGGATAAGAGTCAGGGCCAGGCTGTTTGGGGAGGCACAGCCTTCCCTGCCTGGCCCTCCGTACAATTTTGAACCCCGATGTGGCCTTCGGGCCAAAAAGTTTGCCCACCCCTGTCCTAGGGCTTTTTCACTCAGGACCTGCTTGGTCCAAACCCTAGGTGTCCTCTTAAATCTTTATTTTGGGTGCAATGACAAGCCAGCTGCACCACTAAATCACCAAAAACCCACTTAACGCTTTCCCATGAGGGTCAACACCTGCTACCAGAGATGGGTATTGCAGGAAAGCTCTGCCAAAGATACAACATGCCACTTTTTCAAGGCATTACTTTAAGATATCAGTATAGTTATTGATCAACTTCTAAATCAGTCATAAAAAGTAAAAGGAAAAACCCGAATACAGTCTAACTGTGGCATCATTCTTTTTCTGCTTATGTCAGGTCATGAGTACAAGGTGCTAAAGGAGAAAAATGGGTCTTGCTTTTCATAAGTGATGTTTTAAAGAGAAAAAATTTAGAACATTCAGCATATTTTCTGATCATAACAGTAAAGTCTCTAGAGAAATTACAGCACCACAATATATTAAATCTGTCTTCTAAAATTGCTTTATCTATAAGGAACTAAAGTTCAAGTGTGCCTGTCAGGAATTTTTCTCTCTTCTTTCTGTCTCTGATGCAGGAAGTTATTTTTACTAAAACAAATTTAAAATGAACAAAACTTTTTAATATTGTTTCCAAATTTTTCAGAATATCAATTTTTAATCTCATAGTTTTCTCCATTTATTTTAGTATAGCCAACCTATTTAAGCAGGATAGCTCCTGCAGGTTCTGCTGTCACACTCATTTGTACTAACACAATGATTTCATCTTATAGCAGTAAAAGGTAGATGTGTGCACCAGGAATGGATTGTGTTCTTTACTTTCACCCTCTGAACCTACTATATTGCATATGTTCTCATGGCAAGACCTAGTGAGACTCCAACTCCAGCACTAAGGAAAAGACCAGTACACAGGGGTCATCTGTGCACTGAAGAGAAAGCTAATTCACCACACTCTACCGTCATGTTTAATACTAAGGGATTATAGTACTCCTGTTTTACAATTGTCTCACCTCAATCAGCAACTCCTACCAGCCCCTTCAAATTGGATGCTTTAGGATTCTACACTTGCCCTGTCAGCTCTCCTTGTCACAACACCAGAGGTGAAAGTAAGCCGGTACGCCCTGGTACGGTGTATTGGCAAGAGCCGGTGCACCGTACCGGAGCGGATCAGCTTCCCCGGGCGCAATTTAAAGGGCCTGGGGCTCCCAGCGGCAGCGGGAGCGGGAGGCTGCGGTGGGGCTCCGGGGGCAGTTTATAGGGCCCGGGGCTGTGGCGGCCCAGCCCCGGGCTCTTTAAATAGCTGCCGGAGCCTGGCCGCCACTTCCCTAGGGCTCCGGCAACAGGGCTCCCGTCCTGGCAGAGCGCTGGGGAGGCTCCCACTGGGCCTCGGCAGCTATTTAAAAAGCCCAGGGCTGGGCCGCCGTTACCGACCTGGGCCCTTTACACTGCCCCTGGAGGCCCACGGCAGCCTCCCCCAGGCTCCTGCAGCGGGGGCTCCGGCAGCAATTTAAAAGGCCTGGGGCGGTAGCAGCGGCCCAGCCCCAGACTCTTTAAATAGCTGCCGAGGCCCCGCGGGAGCCTCCCCAGGGCCCCGCGGGGACGGGAGCCCTGTTGCCGAAGCCCTAGGGAAGTGGTAGCGGGGCTCTGGCAGCTATTTAAAGAGCCGGGGGCTGGCCGCCGCTACCACCCCGGGCCCTTTAAACTGCTGCTGGAGTCCCAGGAGACAGGGAGTTGGGATAGGGTGGGGGAAGATAGGCAGGGAGGGCACTTACCGGTACGGGGGCTGGGCTGGCTCTGCCCACAGCCCCGCCCCTTCCAGCCAAGGCCCCGCCCTTACCGGGGGCCAGAGCTGGCCCCAGCCCAAACCCTGTACCGGTAAGACCCCTCAGTTACTTTCACTCCTGCACAACACTGATTATCCTCTTCACAGGGAAACTGCAAAGCAGAGACACAAATCACGTTTATATCTTGTGTTTGTTTTTTGCCTTACAAAAGTTTCAGAAAATATCTCTGAAGCAAATGGAGGAGCATCCCTCTGCTGGAAAGTGATATAATACAGTTGCCATGCGAGCTGTTATTGAAGGAGGGAAGGTGACAGCTTCATTCCCTTCCTCCACGTGCTGTCCATGCTGCTTCTGCAATTGCTCCTTCTCCTGCTGCTATACTGGCTCCGCTTTATTCCCCGGGTCCAGTTCTTGGTCTTGATATCTTCTGGTATTGATATTAATGTACAGTATTAAAATGTATTTCCTTTTAGAGGGGTCTTTTTTGCCTTTAAATTCCATTGGATATCGCTTGTTCAGGTGCTTTATCTATTTTATGAATAATTTAGTACGGTTCTATCATGTCACCTCTGATTCCTCTCCTTTTTAAATAATCCCAATTATTTCTCTCTCTCTTGTCAAATGGAAGAGATTATTAATATTTTCCTTCTTAGTCATTGATCCCCATCTCTATTTCTGCAAAAATAGCGTGATTAACTTTTTTCAAAAAGGGGGGGAAACACTTTAAAGACAGTCTAAAATTACTAAATATTTTGCTAATCTTACCATTTTGTGCAATTATGAATGAGAATGTAAGTCAGGGGACAAACTGCGGCTTGCGAGCCACATCTGGCTCGCAGGACCATCCTACCCAGCTCCTGAGTTTCCAGCTGGGGAGGCTCCCCCAACCCCTACCCCACCTTCCCCCCTCACTTGGAGCTTCACCTTGCTGCATGGGCAGTGGAGTTGCACGCTCCTGCTGGGCAGCGTGTCTGGCTCTGTGCCGCTGCCAGACATGCTGCTCTGAGCAGCATGGTAAAGGGGGCTGGGAGGTTGGATGAGGGATAGGGAGTCTCAGGGATCTATTGGGACAGGGAGCAGGGGACAGTTGGATGGGGCAGAGGTTCAGGGGGCCTGTCAGGGGGCCAGAGGGGGGCTGGATAGGGAACAGGGAAATCAGGGGACAGGGAGTGGGGGGGTTGGGTAGGGGATGGGGTCTTGGGAGGGCAGTTGGGGAGGTCTCTCAAGGGGGGCGGTCAGGGGACAAGGAGCAGGGGGGCTTAGATAGAAGGTGGAGCCCAGGGAGTAGCTAGGGGCAGGGTGGTCTCTGAAGGGGGTGGTCAGGGGACAAGGAGCAAGGGGGATTGGATGGGTCGGGGATTCTGAGGGGGGCAGATAGGGGCATGAAGTGGGAGGGTGTCAGCTACGCAGTGGGGGCCAGGCTGTTTGGGGCAACACAGCCTTCCCTACCCAGCCATCCATACAATTTTGCAACCCTGAGATGGCCTTGGGCCAAAAAGTTTGCCCACCCCTAGTGTAAGTGGTCCACGAGTCACTCTAAGTCTATTATGTCATGGCTCACCCTATGAAAATGTTTGAGAAAGAACAGTGACTTACCTTGTAACTGTTGTTCTTCGAGATGTGTTGCTCATGTCCATTCCAATAGGTGTGTGCACGCTGCTCATGCACAGTCCCGGAATTTTTTCCCCCAGTGGTACCCGTGGGTCAGCAAATGAGACCCCTAGAGTGGCGCCTAAACGGCGGTGTATATATGACTTTGCCGACCCACCCCTCACTCAGTTCCTTTTTGCTGGATAAACTCCAACAACAGGGAGGTGGGAGGGAGTTGGAATGGACATGAGCAACACATCTCGAAGAACAACAGTTACAAGGTAAGTAACCGTTCTTTCTTCTTCGAGTGATTGCTCACGTGCATTCCAATAGGTGACTTGCAAGCCATTACCTTGGAGGTGGGATCGGAGTTTAACTAGTCGCAGATCGCAAGATAGCTGATCCGAAGCCAGTGTCGTCCCTTGCCTATTGGGTAATCGCGTAATGAGCCGTGAAGGTGTGGATGGAAGACCATGTCACCGCTCTACATATATCCAGGATCAAGACTTGGGCCAGGAAAGCCAAGGATGTGGCCTGAGCTCGTTATGGAAGGCGCTGAAATCTTCGAGAGGTCATAGCACAACTTGATGCAGGATGTAATCCATGAGGATAGATGTTGCGCAGATACCGGTTTACCCTTCATTCGTTCTGCCACTGAAATAAAGAGTTGAGACGACTTACGAAAAGGTCTCGTTCTTTCAGTGTAGAAGGCTAAGGCCCTTCTCACATCTAGAGTATGCAGGGCCCTTTCCCTGTCTGTGGTGTGAGGTTTGGGACAGAACACCGGTAAAAATATATCCTGATTTAAATGAAAAGGGGAAATCATCTTAGGGAGAAAAGCTGGATGGGGACGTAGGTGTACCTTGTCCCTATAAAACACCATATAAGGGGGTTCAGAAGTGAGGGCTCGGAGCTCCGACACCCTCCTTGTGGAGGTGATTGCTACCAGGAAGAGCACCTTCCAGGAGAGGTAGGAGATAGGGCAGGTGGCTAGGGGATCAAAGGGGGGGTCTCATCAATGCCGACAGGACTAGGTTAAGGTTCCAAGAAGGCACCAGGTGGTGGACCGGAGGGTAAAGACGGTCCATCCCCTTAAGGAATCTAGAAACTATGGGATTAGTAAAGACTGAGACTCCGAGGGCCCCTTGGTGAAAGGCAGAGATGGCTGCCAGGTGAACCTTAAGGGAGGAGACCGCTAGACTTTGCTGTTTCAGATGCAAAAGGTAGTCAAGGATAACCAGTATTGGGGCTGAAACTGGGTCAGAACCTCTCTGTGACATCCAGACCAAGAAGCGCTTCCATTTAGCCACATAAGTGCTACGGGTTAAAGGCTTCCTGCTCCCCAGGAGGACCTCCCTAACAGGGAGAGAGCACTGAAGCTCGAGAAGACTCAGCCATGGAGTCTCCAGGCTGTGAGGTGTAGGGAGGGGAGGTTGGGGTATTGCAGGTGTCCGTGCTCCTGAGACAGCAACGCTGGGAACACCGGGAGTGTCATCGGGGGGGATATTGATAGGTTTGTCAGCATCGTGAACCAATGCTGACGTGGCCACGCAGGGACAATTAGAATCATTGAAGCTTTGTCCCTGCGGGCCTTCAGGAGCACCCTGTGTAGGAGGGGAAACGGTGGGAAGGCATACACCAGACCCCTCCCCCATGATAGGTGGAAGGCATCCCCCATTGATCCCGGGGAGTGGTTTAGAAAAGAACAGAAACGATGACATTTCCTGTTTTTCCAGGTGGCGAAGAGGTCTGTCCGGGGAAGACCCCAGTGCAGGAAAATTGAATGTGCCACATCCGGGTGAAGAGACCATTCGTGCGTCTGGAATGAACAACTGAGCCTGTCCGCCAAGTCGTTCTGACGGCCGGGGAGGTATGACGCCTGAAGAGTCATTGAGTTCAGAATGCAGTATTCCCACAGGGCGAGGGCTTCCCGACACAGGTGAGAAAAGCGAGCACCACCCTGTTTGTTTATATAAAACATTGTCGCCGTATTGTCCATAAGGATGGATACACATTTGCCCTGGAGCTCTGCTTGAAAAGCTTGACAAGCCAGGCGAACAGCTCCCAGCTCCCAAATGTTAATGTGGAGAGCAAGTTCCATCTGAGCCCAGAGACCTTGCGTTTTGAGCCTGCCAAGATGGGCTCCCCATCCTAGGGCTGAAGCGTCCATTACTAGGACACACGAGGGTTCTGGTCTCACGAAGGGGACACCTGAGCACACATGTAGAGGTTGAAGCCACCAGCGGAGGGAGTCCAGCACTCTGTAGGGGAGGGTGACAATCAAGTCCAGGGGATCCCTCCCCTGTCTGTGTGCGTGGGACAACCAGGTTTTCAGGGAGCACAGGCACAGTCTGGCGTATTGGACCACATACACGCACGCGGACCTGTGCCCCAGGAGAGCAGCAACTCCTGGCCGTCGTAGTCGGGAACTCCAGAAGGGAGCAGATAATAGCCCCGATAGTCTCGAAGCGAGCTATCGGGAGGGAGGCCGTAGCTGTGGTGGAGTCGAGAACTGTCCCGATAAACTCTATCCTTTGCGTAGATAACAGGGTGGACTTTCCCTCGTTGAGAAGGAGGCCAAGATTGGTGAAAGTCTGTCTGATTAGCGCCACGTGGTTGGCCGCTATATCTTGAGACCTGGCCTTGATCAGCCAGTCATCTAGGTACGGAAACACCTGAACTCCCTGCCTTTGAAGGAACTCGGCCACTGCTGCCATGCAATTGGTGAATACTTGGGGAACAGTGGATAGGCCAAAGGGAAGTACTCTGAATTGATAATGGGCGTCCCCTGCCATAAACCTGAGGAATCGTCTGTGGGGTGGGATTATGGAAATATGGAAATAGGCATCCTTTAAGTCGAGGGCGGCATACCAGTCCCCTGGCTCCACAGAGGGGATAATATTGGCGAGAGAAACCATACAGAATTTGAACCCTTTTATGTACGCGTTCAAAGCCTGCAGGTCCAGGATGGGCTGAAGCCCACCTTTCGCCTTGGGGATAAGGAAATATCGGGAGTAGAAACCTCTTCCCCTGAATGTGAAAGGTATCTCCTCTATGGCCCCCAGTGACAGCAGGGAGTGGACTTCCTGCATAAGGTGTTGCTCGTGAGAAGGGTCCCTGAAGAGGGACGGGGGTGGAGGGTGGTGAGGAGGGAGGGAAGAGAACTGGACAGAATATCCCACTGCTACTGTGCTGAGGACCCATCTGTCAGATGTGATCAGGGACCAAGCATGGTAGAAGCGGGAGAGACGATTCACAAAGGGGAGAAAAGATGACTCTTGAACTGGTATGTCGTCCTCGATGCACCCTTCAAAATGCGGGCTTTGGGCCCAGCGGTTGCTTAGAGGATCCTTGGTCCTGGTTGGAGTTGGACCTGGGTCGCCATCTCCCATTGTAACTGTTATTATTATTATTACCCCTACCCCTTCTCCTGGGCTGGTCTCGCCTAGGGGGCCCCTGGTGGAAACGGGAGGCAGGTTGGGGTCTGAATGGCCTCCTCTGAGGGACAGAGGTATGTAAACCTAAGGACCTGAGAGTGGAGCAAGAGTCCTTAAGGCTATGTAGGCGCTTATCAGTTTCCTGGGAAAACAGGCCTTCCCTATCAAATGGGAGGTCCTGAATGGTGGTCTGAAGTTCTGGGGGGATGCCCAAAACCTGCAGCCAGGCATTTCGGCGCGTGACTACCACCGTGGCTATTGTCCTGGCTGCAGAGTCGCCTGAGTCTAAAGCAGCCTGCAAGGCCGCTTGAGACACGACCCTGCCCTCCTCTAGGAGCGCACCAAACTCTCTACGAGAGTCCTCAGGAACCATCGCCTGGAACTTCCCCAAAGCGGCCCACGAGTTATAAGCACATCAGCCCAGCGCCACCTGCTGGTTCGCAATGCAAAGTTGTAGTCCACCAGTAGAATAAACCTTGCGCCCAAACAAATCTAATTTCTTGGCATCCTTAGATTTTGAGGCGGAACCAGGTTGACCCTGACGCTCTCTGTGATTCACTGTGTCCACAACCAGAGAACCAGGGACAGGATGAGTAAAGAAGTACTCATAGCCATGTTGGGAGACAAAGTATCTTCTCTCAGCCCACCGAGCTGTTGGTGTGATAGAGGCAGGTGTCTGCCACAGGACATTGGCATTATTTTGAATAGTCCTGATGAGGGGCAGGGCAACCCTGCACAGCCCATCCGGGGCCAGAATGTCAACAGTGGGGTCTATGTCCTCTGATACCTCCTCTGCTTGGAGGTTCAGGTTTATAGCAACCCTTCTGAGCAGGTCCTGGTAGCCTCTAACATCCATAGACGGTGGCCCCGAAGATGTTCCCACCACCGCCTCATCTGGGGACAAAGAGGATGAGGTGCAGAAAGGGGGTTTGTCCCCTTCCTCTATGGTTCGGGTCTCCGCCGGCGGCTGGGGAAATAGAGGGGTGTCAGGTTCTGGCTCCACACGTGGAAGTCAGTCAGCCTCAGGAGGAAGAGACAAAGCCTCAGGAGCCCTGGACGAGTGGTCACCCATAGAGGTCATTGACGGGGGTACTCTCGGCCCTGAAACCATTGAGGCCGACCTGGATGGTAGTCCTTGGGCCTCGTGCTAAGCCCAGGGGGTCCAGAAAGGCCCCTGGCTTGGACCTTGTAGCTGGGGGGGCCAGGAGGGTACCGGCACCACCTGCGGTGCCGTAGGGTGGTACTCTTGCCTTGACCGGTGCCTTGATCAAGAGCGATGGTAACTGATCCCAGAATGATAGGAGCCCGCGTCCGAGTCCAACGAGTACTCAGAGGTCGACCAGGGAGGAGCTGACCCGGTCGGTGCCGGAGAATGATGCGGTGAATGGCGCCGCATGGAGGTGGGCTTCCCGCGGTGCCATAGAGGAGGCATCTGCGGAAATTGCGGTGCTGGGGGATACGGCGTCGCGGGCGTCAAACGCTGCACCGGAACAGTCGGTGCCGCGGCCGGTACGTTTGGTGCCAGTGGTATAGGAGCCGGTGCCGCGAAGGTGTGATCCGGTGCCGTTGGCGCTGATATCGGTCCGGTCGAGGCACATGGTACCAGTGGAGGCATCGGAGAGCGCTGGGCTTGGGTGCCCTGCTCTCTGACCATGTCAATGAGTTTGCAAGCCGCCTCAAAGGTATCCGGCGTGGAAGGCATAGGGAAGTCCTTTGTGGACCGGTGCCGTGGTACCGAGTCCCTACACGGCAGTAACCGGCTAAGGAGTACCGACCCCGATGTCGAGGGCGCCGGCTCCTGATGGCTACGGCTAGAGTGCCGTTTTAACAGTTGGGTCACTTCTTGAGTACCCAGAGACCGTTTCGTGGGCGATCTACCTCTGTCCGATCTCTTTTTCTTTAGTGGTACCGGAGATTGAGATCGGTGCCGTCTTGAAGATGTGAATCTGTGCACAGGACACTTATTTCGTCGGCCCCAGGAGGCATCCCCCGACAGCGCCGGTGCATCCCGTACTGAGGCCGGTGCACTCGTAACTGTCGGGGCTTGGTCGGTCAGTGGCTGACGCGCGGACTCCATCAGGAGAAACTTCAGCCGAATGTCACGCTCCTTCTTTGTGCAGGGCTTGAAACCACGACAGATAGAGCACTTATCAACTTGATGAGTTTCCCTGAGACACTTCAGACACTGCTTGTGGGGGTCACTTGCGGGCATAGGCTTTCTGCAGCACTCACAAGATTTGAATCCTGGCAACCGAGGCATGCCCCAGTGCCGGGGGTAACCAGCCCCCCGCTGAGGCAGGGGACAACAAAAAGAAAACACCCCTATAAGAAGGGGAAGACTAACAACCTAACTATTTAACTACAATTAAGAACTATTAACTATATAAAGATAAGAGAGAAAAAACTGCTAAGGTGATAAGAGCTGTTAAGCTCTGTTCCAGTGGACCGTCAGGGCGGTAAGAAGGAACTGAGTGAGGGGTGGGTTGGCATGGTCATATATACACCGCCGTTTAGGCGCCACTCTAGGAGTCTCACTTGCCGACCCACGGGTACCCCTGAGGGAAAAAATTCCGGGACCGTGCATGCGTGGAGCGCACACACCTATTGGAATGCACATGAGCAATCACTCGCAGAAGAACTGCTGATTTAATTGAGAGCATCAGGGCATTACTGGTTCAGATAGCTACCATAGATAAGCACATTAGCAGGATGTTTCTGAAATAGTATTTAAATAGTAGTAATAAGATTCAAAGTTGATGCCCTACTGAGATAAATGAAGGAGTTCACACTTCTCTCTGTGATGCTTTTTAGTCCTTCTGGAGGCAGACTCAGAAAGGCGAGACAATGCAAACTTTGGATAATCAAGGCTTTGGACTCTTTATTTAAAGCCTGCAAAGCCTGTATCCCTATGGCCTGCCTGGGATAAGGCCTGCTGATCTCAGAAGAGATGATGGGGGGAAGCAGGAAGAGAGGTTGAAGCTGCCTGAAGCACTCTTCCCTCTTCCCCACTACTCTATCTGGTACAAATTTCTGTGCTGAAACCCTTAGGTGTATAAAGGCTTAATCTAGCTCATGTCCTTTTCCTGCCACTCCCCCTTCCTCACTGAGATGAGCCAGTTGGCTACTTCCATTGTCCAGGCCATACTTTTCTGACCATGTAGATGACACGGGCTTTTGGATAATTGATGGTTGGATATACTGCATTATTTATTCTGCAGTGAAGATATTCTACTAAATTAGTTATACTGTACTTCATTAGTTTACACTCTGCAAGCAGTCTTCACAAGCAGAAAGTAGATAAAGTGATTTTTTTCAAATGAAGATTTAGAAGCTGGAAAATCATTCATTCATTGAAATACCCTAAATCTGCCAAACTTGTGGATTCTTTATTTGCTTATATTTCAATCCTACTTATGTCTTGATGTTTCTGAAAACAAAAAAGCAGAATAATAAAACTCTTCAGAAGTAGAATATACTACATCCCTACATTAATTACTGCTTAAAAGATGGGACACCTTGCTTCACTCCAGTGCGTCAGCTTAATACTTTTCAAAGAGTTTTCCTCAGCAAAAGTCAGTGTTGTCCATTGATAGTAATTATTAACATTTTACAGAGATGGGAGGCTTCCTTCATATTTTATTCTTGTAATTATTAGGATATGAAGAAAGACTCATTGTGAATGAGAAGTTGTGAAGGGTTTTCTTTATCTTCATAAATTTTCTACCAGCATCTTTCAACAAACCCTCTTCATATGTCTGCACTACCAATATAATATGTAGTGTTGCTTTTTCTCTTCAACTGAATGTAACAAAAGTTCAGTATTTCCCTTATATATGGCTCTGAAGCTGATTCTTTATTCAGATATTTTACATCTGTCCCAGTTTTATTAATTCGGTAGAATAAGAAGTAGAAACCTAGTTTTGAATAGTCAAGTGAAAATTTAAGACTGTGGTAATCAAATGGCTCTGGGGAATTTATATAAAGATATGAAACAAAAAGGCACACTAACTTGTGTACATTCTAATCTCTTTAACTTTTCAAGGAGATTCATTTATTAACTTTCCCTGAATCTGTTCCTTTCCTACAGGGAGAATGAGAAGTCATCTATAAAACTGAGAAGCTTTCCAGTTAACCCTAATTTTACCTTCACAGCTTTACCAAAAAAATCCCATGTTACAGCTGTATACCATTTCTACAACCCATGTAAATTGGACAGGAGTCTCTGTAGCTTGTCAGTGCCACAGGATATCAAAGTTAAAGGAGGAGTCACTGGTGAGCAGCACAGGCACTCACTTCCTCACTGCTGCTGGCCAATGAGTTAACTTGTCTCCTGCATGGCAACAAAATATCACTTGGCAAACCATGAATTTTGTGGTGCCTTTTGTATATGTCAAAACAGATTTGAACTATTTTTCACACACCAGATGCTGTAAGTGTAAACCCTGTGGCCAGAAACTTCAGAGGGAAAATTCTCTCAATGCCATTCATTGATGAAAAACCAAAAGTGCTGCCTTACAGAGCTGTATTGGCATAGGCTACTTATCTGCAATCCTCTAGTGACATTTGGGAAGTCACCATAACTGTAAATTGAATTTTGGGAAGTAATGGGTTCCCAGAGAAAGGGTTACTTTGTGGTAAGAAGCCTGTTTCCAAACTGCCAGGATTCTGCTCAAGGGTCCTAAGCATGCCTAGATTCCTGCCCATGGGAACTTTACTGAAAGAGATAATACAGACTGAGGACTTTGCTGCAAGAGATGTTGCAGAGTTCAGGAGCTGAGTGGACTCTGCTAAGGCTCTGCCTACTCACTACATTAATAAAGCTCAGTTGCTAAGATGGATGATGGTGCCTCCTGGTGGGACCAGGCAAGTAGCTCCTTTGGAACTGGAGACAGATCTGAAAAGAGATACCTGAAATTCTGCTACTTATTGATCCAAAATCTGAGTGCGGTTTGGTGAGGTGGTGCCATTCTCATTGTTGCAACATTCTCATTGTTCAGTGGGAAGGGAATTAGATGGAGTTTCTGTCAAAGTTACTAAAATGTATTTTACTCTATCTTAATATCTATTCTGCTGCCAGGTTTCCCCAAGTTTATGGCTACTTCCCTCCAACCTAATAAAGATTTAATTGTTTGTACAGTCTTAGAGTGCTTCTGATGGGAAAGTTCTGTTTGTTCAGAGCACCCACGGAAAGTGCTTTTAATTTTCCCCGGTTTCTGGGTGGCGGCTAGACCTTCTTTATTATCTTTCAGTAGGGAGCCTAGATATATTGAATCTGGCCCTTCTTGCTGCCATTAAGCAGTTGGCAGAAGGGTTACATAAATCTCATCTTTTCAGCATAGATCTTGCCATGACTATTTTGGAGGCTGAGTAATCCAAGATCTCTCGTATATACTTGGATTTCTTAGCCAATGATAACCAATTAATGCTCAACATTCAAACGAGACTGAGAGTCTGGGACACCCTTTGGAAACATTCTGAAATCTATAGAACTAAATTATTTAGTATTATTTAGTTACCTTGTAATGTAGATATAGACATAGCTTGAGTCACCTGAATAATCCCATTGAAATCAACAGGACTACTCACACAAGTAAAGCTATACCTGTGCTGAAGTGTTTGCAGGTTTAGCACTGTTCAGCTTCCAAGCTAAGAGCCTCCAGGTTATCTGGAAATGTAAAACATCAGTAGCATAGACAGGAAAATGGAAAGCTCACTTACCGCAGAAACAGAAAGCATAAATACTGTACAGAGTTGTTATTAGATAGTCACAGAGATCTTATTAAATGGATGTATGTGTGCTTGTAACAGCTCTATTTATGCCTTCCTGTGTTCCTGTTAACTGTTTAACCCTTGTTTACACTGATCTGACTGCTTGTGCACTCATTTTCTTTAATCAAATATCTAATCATTAGAAATAACTTATCTTGCTAGTTCTAGTGTCTGAGTCACACAGCTCCACATAATGGATGTTAAAAAACAAGAAAATAAAAATTAAACTAGTCTCATCAGGCATACTTTTTCTGTCATGCTGCTGAACTGCCTTATGCATCACTCACTTTTCTCTCAAATATCCCTCTAAGTCATAGGTTCTCAACCCACACAAAGGCTCGGAACATGTGTTGAAGGGCATAATTGCCTTCCTTGTCAAAATGGATAGATGTAGGTCCTGAAACGTTTTAAGATTGTAACCTGGGGTCAGCATGACAAAGTTGACAACCATTGTGGCTTTATTTTTTGCATTACAATAGGCCCTAGAAGCACTAACTGAGATCAGAGCCCGATTGTGCATAGCACTGTTCAGATCAGTAACAGCCTCTGCCCCAAAGATCTTACGTTCTAAATAGACAACACTGACAGAGTTAGGCTAAATCTACATTGCAAGAAAGGAGTTTCAGGTACCCACCTGTTTCAGGCAGGTTTGTACTCAGCAGAGCTCAGCTATACCTCCCCTGCCAAGATCCATGCTACCTCCGCTACACTGCTGTTTGTACTCATGCTAGTTTGAGTATCACTCCCCTACCTCATAGTGTAGACATAGCCTAAGAGGAGGATCAGGAGCATATAGAGATGAAGTGACTTGCCTAAGGCCGTCTGGCAGGTCAGTGACATAGCTAGGAAGAGAACCCACATCTTCCAACTCCCAATCCAGGTTACTGTCTATTAGATCACACTACCTCCAAAGCTGAATCCTAGGCTTTGTCTACACTGGCACCTGAAAGATAAAAGTTCTCTCGTTCAGAGGTGTTAAAAAACATCCCCTAAAAAGACAAGTTTTGTTGATGAAAAGTGCCGGTGTGAACAATGCTTTGTCAGCAGGTGCGCTTTCATGCTGTCAACACTAGTGCCGCTCATTGGGGGTGGAAGTTTGTCTGCCTCCAGCAGTCCATTGTCCATGGCCCCACTACCTCCTCCTGTCCCCCTTTCCTTGCTACTCACCTCCCCATCCAAGGTTTAATCTGTCCCCCAGCTTGCTAAGGCTTTGTAACTTTGCTGTGAAAAATTATATTTGTAGGTTTGTTAATATCACATTTCACTGTCTCCCAGCTAGCTAGCAAGTCTGCTGCTATGAAAAATTAAATTAACAAACATACAAATATCACTTTTCATTGTAGTAGACTTACTAGCTAGCAAGTACTTAAAAAGCACCAAAACAAGCAAGAGAAACAACAAAAGACGAGAACATGCAAAGCACTTTATTTTTGTTTCTATTCTGTTTCAATCGAGTAAAGAATAGATACAAGTATGCATTATTTGTATTGAGCTTTTAGATAAATTTTTAGTTTTTACATAAATAAATTACAATGATTTGGATATGTATATGTGTATATTTATTTGTTTTTCCTAAAGTTAGTTAAGTATTTTAGGAAAAATTGTCAGAGCAGCCACCAGCAGAAGTTGGTGGCTGCATTCTGAGACCAACAAAAATTGTTGAAAACCCCATCTAGTTTTCCAGACCTGCAGAAGAGCTCTTTGTAAGCCCCTCTCTCTCACCAACAGACGTTGGTGCAACAAAAGATTTTACTTCACCCACTTTCTCTCTCTAATATATGGTTAGCATATGGGTCTGTTACAGGATTATCACTCATTGCCAGATGGCGCCCTCTTTGGGCAATTCCAGGGATTAGCTCCACCTGATTCAGCACCCCCTAGCTTCTTCTGTTGTACTCTCCTCACCTTCATAGAGTCACAGTACAGCTGCTTCATTACTCAGTTCTCAGCCAGGTCACACTTTAATTTCCCTTTTGGGGGAGTCTTCCAAAACCTCTCTCCACAAACAGCATCAGGCAGCTGTCACATCTACAGCCCTGACAAGATCATGCCTGTAATGACTCAGACAGCCTTCCTATTCACTACCCTATGCAATAGTGCTCTGCAATGGATAGCAGGGGAGCCCAGGCCCACCCTCTACTGTAGGTTCCAGTTCAGAGGCCCGTCATGAGCAGTGAAGGGCTGCATCTATATCATCTTTACTACTTTTACTCCAGACTCCTTCCTATTATGCTACTTCTCTCCTGCTTTCTCTCTTACTTTAAAGACAGCAACTATACACCGGTACCAGGCTCCTGACTTTATAGAAGCCCA
The DNA here is from genome assembly GCA_007922305.1 of Dermatemys mawii. Lineage (NCBI taxonomy): Eukaryota > Metazoa > Chordata > Testudines > Dermatemydidae > Dermatemys > Dermatemys mawii. The sequence continues at coordinate 24,937,970 of ML677363.1, read as the reverse complement.
CCACCTGTTCCTCGCAGGTGAAATTCCTCCTAATCAGCAACCTGTACACAGCCTAAATATCCCCATTTTTGCAGCTTAATTGTCTAATTAGGCCCATCTGGCCTAATTCAGCTCTTGCACGGACAGTGTGGAGAGTACTCCCCATCGCAGAGTCATATGACTGGAATGTTAAAATTGATTATTACAACTTGTGCCAGAGGATGGGGAAAAGAGGAAGGAGTGGTATAAAACATCAAAGACATGGTTACTAGTAAAATTAAGGCTATCTGTTACAGACCACTTAATCTCAGAGAACAAGACAAATTGTTCTTTAAACATCTGTCTGTAATGTATAGGAAGAAAATTGAGTGACTTCAACCCTGTATTTTCATACAGGGGAACATTTGCTGGACTCCTCAGTTGGCCAGTAACAAAATTCCTAGTTTCTAAAATATTAGATAATTCTCCTCAAAATGTTCTTTGGTCTATGTCACCTTCAAGGATATACTCAACAGAAGCTCTATCAGGCCACATCAAGAGTGATGAAGAGTAAAGGGATTTCATTTATCTTTAGAATAATCTGATACACCAATCATGTAGGAAAGCAAGTCAGGGACAAATGTTTGATATAAAAATTTATGAAACATGAAATGGGCTCTAACAGTAAGTCTTCTCATACACCTGAAACAATAGGTCTCTCTGAAATGTCAGGGTCCTGAATAATTTTATGGTGTTTTGTCGCTGTAAAATGATAAAGTGTGAGGAAAGAATTAAAAAGATAATTGAATACTGGTTCATAAATCCATGAAGATTCAAACAATTCTTGATAAGAAATATTTCTTCCCAGTTAGATTGTAAAGGTTAATAATAAGTAAAAACTTCTGCCTAAACACTTCTGTTTTATATTTCTTATAACACATGACACCATTGATCCTCAGTTGTCAGTCATTTGATGATTATGTCTGCATTTGCTAGTAAAGGTTGTTCTTCACTCTTTGATTAAATTAGAACATGATCTCAGATTTTGATTAATACAGAGTAGTAATATCTCATTCCTCCATTGATGAGAATATGTCCTAATTTAGGATCAGGCCAGGGGGTGGAATGAATGTGCTTCCTTAAGTTTTGAAAGGGATCAGCATTCTTAGACAACCACTCGTGATATTTGCATTATTAATCGTAATTTGGCCTGCTAAACCCAGGGTTGTGAGTTCAATCCTTGAGGGAGCTATTTAGGGATCTGGGGCAAAAATCTGTTGGATGATTTAGTTGGGGCTTGATCCTGCTTTGAGAAGGGGGTTGAACTAGATGACCTCCTGAGGTCTCTTCCAACCTGGATATTCTATGATTCCATGATAATGCATATGTATAAAAGAAGCTATTTTTAAATTATCCATAAAATATTTAAAGCTTTACAATAACAAGTGGCCACTAACAAGCAAAGGGCACTGTTACAGGGTGGTTGGCCCCTCTAACTGAAGTTGATCCAGCACTACTGTGCCCAAACAGGTGCTCCCACTTGGGCCAATTAAGTGGGCAGGGCTGCACCAGAGGCTATGAAGGATCAGAGAGAGATTTAGTGAGTCACAACTGGTTGAGAGAGAGCAGTACTACTGCCACGGGAGAACCCTGGGAAGACAGACCATGAGAACATGGAGTGTAAAGCGTAAGCTGATGAACTGTTTGCTTAAGTTTGGACAATAAAACTGCCTAAGAGATGGGTGACAATCCCTGCCTCATTACAGGTACAAAAAAGGTGTATATAAAGCGGCTAATCCAGGAATCTCCTTTCAGATATTTTCATGTTTGCTGGCCAAAGAAAGAGATGACTGCTTTTAACTCCCGACAGGCCTGCAGAGTAAACACAGTTAAAACTGAGTGTCTCCAAAATCTGTTTTGTGTCTCATTAGTGTAATAGCTTCCTAAATTCCAATCAGCTAGGAAATGGGGCTACTTCTGCATAACCACCTTTGAGACCCACTCTTGGCTGAACATTGTAAATGCAAAGCACCATTAAAACCCAGTAGACATAACTCTGGGTCTCTAGTTTAAGCATCAGATCACATGCACCTCTAGAACCAGGACTAAAACCTGACAGACCTGATTCTCAGTATTCTGTTATTGTCTAGCAAACAGTTATGGTACCCCAGGGCATAGCATGTGACTGCTGCTATCTGTTAATGGAGCTGTTCCTTTAGCTCCACTGGTAGAAATCTGTGGGTGGATCTGAAAGCCCTAAGTTCAAACCCTGCTGACAATCCATGCAGGAATACATTACAGTTGCATAAAGAAGTCAGTTTTCTTTTTACCAAAAAAGCAAACAAATATTACATTTAAAGGAACACTGTCAAAGATGCAAAATAAAGCATTCAGAATTTGGAAATGCCAAAATTAAGGCTTCCTGTGTAACATCAATTCTGCTCTCTTGTGTAGCTACAGTCTTTATTTTTGGGATCACATACTATTTACACACTGTTTGAAACTACGAAGTGTGTGCTTTTTAGCTGAACATCACACTTTTTAATATAAATGTTCAGAATACTTTCAGTTTTTATTTTTGTCTCAACTTTGATTTGGCATTACTGGTGAAAGCCAATTTCCGGTTTTTCATTATTCCACTGCATTAGTGAAACTAGGACATGTGATCAAAGAAATATCTGAATAAAGGGAGCTTAAGAGCCATACGTAGGGAAAAGATTGAACTTCTGTCAAGTTCACATGAAAAAGTAATATTATAGATTATCTTGGAGGTGTAGCAATGCAGACGACTTGTTGCTGTCAGAAAACTTAGGAAGATAAAAGAAAAATCCTTCACAATATTTATTGTTTTAATCATTACACAAATAAAATATGAAGGAACATCTGTAAGATATTACTAATTAGTATGGATGGACAGCATCATCTTTTGTTGAAGAAAACTCTTTGAAAAGCAGCGAGCTCACATACATTAGAGAGGAACAGATTGTCCCCTCTTTTAAACAGCAATTAATGTAGGGATGCAGTATGTTCTACTTCTAAAAAGATTTATTGTGCTGCTTTTATTGGGCTTCCAAAATTGAAAGTATGGGCAAAGGAAAGAGATAAGCATGGTCATAGAAATTCATGCACAGAGGATCCACGAACTCTTCAGATTTAGCATCTTGCTACAGAGAATTTTAATTTTTCCTAGATTTTAAGTTTTCATTTAAAGAAAAAATAATTGTAGCCCCTTTTTCTGGAAAGATAAGTTATAGAATGTAAATTCACAGATTAATAGATTCCATAGCCAGAAGGGGCTATTGTTATCATCTAGTCTCACCACCTGTATAACACAGGCCACTAGAACTTCCTCAGAACAATTCCCAGAGCATATCTTTTAGAAAAACATTCAACCTTGATTTAATGTACCCTGTGCAGCCCCCATTATCCGAACCTCCCATATCAAAAAGCCTGCTGACATAGGGCATTGTCCCCTCAATATGTTAGATGTTAGAACAGGAAATGTTTCCCGATCCAAACCAGAACTAAACAATTGGCCCTTTCCCGTGTGGTTGACAAACCAGAAACAAAATATGAGAGGAGAGATTGTGGGGGTGAGCTTTCAATTGTAGCTCATTTCTGGTTTTAATGGGATAATGTTAATGCCCTAAGGCAGCATCTGGTCCCTCCTTGCACTGAGAAGTAGTTTTCACCTCTAAAACTCGCTTTTGTTTCACATTCCAGATCTGCTCTAAGCTATGCGTGGACTTCTTCATTCGGGCACAATGTTCATTCATTATATTTAACGGAGAGGCCATAAAGCGTTATAGAGGTCGGTATAAAGCAAGGCGAACATGTTCTTTCATGCTGTTATTTCAGTCAAGAGAAAGATGAAAACAGTCTCTGTCCTCTGTCCATTTTCTATAGAGGTAAAGAGTGATGCCAGAATAAATCGTGGCTGTCAGCTCCACTGCCAGTGCAGCCAATAGTCAGTTACTGTACTGCTCTCAGTGTCCCGAGGAATAAATCAGAGTTGGTATAATAGCAGAAGGAGGCGCAATAACTGCAGCAGGAGCATGAACCGCCCATGGGGGAAGGGGATGAGGCTATCACTTTCCCTCCTTCGATAACCGCTCACATGGGGCCGTGTGCAGTGTTATATCACTTTCCATCAGAGGGATGCTCCTCTGTATGCTGCATAGATACTGTCTGTAACTTCTCTACGGCAACAAATAAACATGACACATAAACATGATTTGTGCCTCGGCTGCACAGTTTCACTCTGAAGAGGATAATCAGTATTTGACAAGGAAAGGTGACAGGGCAAGCGTAGACTCCTAAAACATCCAATTTGAAAAGTCTGACTGAGGTGAGACAACTGTAAAACAGGAGTATTTAGTATTAGACATGACAGCAGTGTGTGGAGAACTAGCTATCTCTTCAGTGCACAGATGACCTTTTTCTTGATCTTTTTCTTAGTGTTGGAGTTGAAGTCTCATAGGTCTTGCTGTTGGAACATAAGCAATACAGTAGGTTCAGGGAGCCAAAGTAAAGGATATGATCCACTTACGGTGCTCACAATGCACTAATTTTTACTGTTGTAAGCTGAAATCATTTGATATGTGGCAGCAATGTCCTTCTGTCATGTACATTGACCAGACCAGACAGTCTCTACGCAAAAGAATAAATGGACACAAATCTGATATCAAGAATTACAACATTCAAAAACCAGCAGGAGAAACAACCTCCCTGGACACTCAATAACAGACTTAAAAGTGGCAATTCTTCAACAAAAAAACTTCAGAAACAGACTCCAATGAGGAACTGCAGAACTGGAAGTAATTTGCAAACTGGACACCATCAAATTAGGTCTGAATAAAGATTGGGAATGGATGGGTTACTACAAAAACTAATTTCCCCCTGTGGATACTCACGCCTTCTTGTCAACTGTTTGAAATGGGCCACGTGATTACACTGGCCTCATTAGCACTACAAAAGTGATTTCCATCCCTTCTTGTCAACTCTTGAGACTAGCCCACATCCACCTTAATTGAATTGGCTCGTTAGCACTGACCCCCCAACTTGGTAAGGCAACTCCCATCTTTTCATATGCTGTGTATTTATACCTCACTACTGTATTTTCCACTCCATTTGTCTGATGAAAGTGGGTTTTAGCCCATGAAAGCTTATGCCCAGAAAAATTTGGTGCCATAAGGACTTCTCATTCTTTTTGCTAATACAGACTAACATGGCTGCCACTCTGAAATCATTGTGTTAGTACTAATGAGTTCGACAGCAGAACCTGCAGGACTCTAAGGTGCCACAAGGAGTCCTCATTGTTTTTAAATAGGTTGGCTGTAGCCAGTTGCATTGCTGTCTGGGCTTTCTAAGAAGCAGTGATTAAATACTTAAAAACCCTATCAAATTGCAGATCCCCTAATTAATTAATGACTGTTACATAGTGTCATTGATCGGCATGGCACGGTACAAGGGACGAGCTGACAGTAAACAACTTAATATGTTACTTAATTAGTGCCCTCAACACCCAGTGATACCATATGGAGTTGAAGATACTTTCTTTTCATCTCTAAGACTACTACCTTGCAGAATGGTAATTAACAACTATGGGCTTGTCTTCACTAGCGTGGAGAGAGATCGATCTCATGGCGATCGATTTATCGCGTCTCGTCAAGACACGATAAATCGATTTTCAGCGGCGCCCCCATCGACTCCGTAACTCCAGCTCGCCAAAAGGCGCAAGCTGGAGTCGATGGGGGAGCGCGCTGCCGCCCGCTGCCGCCGTGAGGACAGCAGGTGAGTCAGCTGTAGATACGCCAATTTCAGCTACGTTATTAACGTAGCTGAAATTGCGTATCTACAGTCGATCCCCCGCCCTAGTGAGGACCAGCCCTATAAGTGCTTGTGAGTAGGAGACAAAGGGATGGAGAGAGACAACATAAACAATGGGACAAAACCACATTATTTGGTCCCACCCCTTTTTTGTTGTTTAAGATTTGTGGCCTGGGGATTTGTGTTCAATGAAGTAGGCAGAATGAAGTAGGCAGCCAAAAGCAAAGCATCTCTTAAGGTGGAAAGTGAGCTGAGAGTAGAGTGTTTGCAGGAGTGATTGTTTATAAAAAAGCATTTCACAGCATCTGGACGCATCATTCAACATGAGGTTCCATAAGAGCAAACTGCACCCTCGGGAATGAATCTGGCTCTTTTACCTTTTGCTTTACTCTGTGTGATTGTGGCAAACTTGCAGACAGTTGGGGTTATGTGAATGCTGAAAGCAAGGAGGAATGATGGATTTAGTATTATCCTGGTATCATTTACCTTAAACATATTGTAGATCAGAAGTCAATATTGATTAGTAGGATGTGATGGTAGGGAAGCCTGCAATTGTTTCAAAACCATTCCCCTAAGTTGGTATCACCTTCACAGTGTGGTGCCTCAGGAAACATAGTATAGCTGTGGAAATTAGAGAAAGTAATGGCGATAGAAAGAAATGTAAAACAAAGACATAAAATTTTATTCTGCTCAGATGATTTTTGCCCTACAAAAATATTGCTGCCATGCTGCAAATCTGCCTTGGGGTTAAGCAGATGGCACTGTAGTCTCTACACTTCATAAAATGGGCAAGGTTGAGAGACTGCTGAAGGCACCAAGGGCTTGTCCTCACTTGGCGTAGCAGAAATCGGTCTTTTGGCAATCGATTTATCGCATCTTGTCAGGACGTGATAAATCGATCGCCAGCAACGCCGCGGTCGACTCCGGAACTCCAGCTCGCCGCGAGGAGTAAGCCGGAGTCGACGGGGGAGCGCGCTGCCGCTCGCCGCCGCCGTGAGGACGGGAGATAAGTCGGCTGAAGAGACGCTGACTTCAGCTACGTTATTAACGTAGCTGAAGTTGCGTATCTACAGCCAATCCCCCGCCATAGTGAGGACCAGCCCCAATACCGGTGCACCTATTTCAGTTTAAACCAGGGGTGGGCAAACTTTTTGGCCTGAGGGCCACATCTGGGTATGGAAATTGTAAGGAAGGCCAAGAATGCTCACAAAATTGTGGTTTGGGGTGCAGGACTCCAGCTGGGGGTGCAGGCTCTGGGATGAGGCTGGGGATGAAGGGTTTGGGGTGCAGGAGGGTTCTCTGGGCTGGGGCCGAGGGATTCAGAGGGCAGGAGGGGGATCAGGGCTGGGGTGGGGGCTGGGGCACAGGAGGAGGTCAGGCATGCAGGCTCTGGGCAGCACTTTCCTCAAGCAGCTCATGGAAGCAGCAGTATGCCCTGCTTCTAGCTCCTCATGCTGAGGTGCGGCCAGACAGCTCTGCACACTGCCCCGTCTGAAGATGCTACCCCAAGGCTCCCATTGGCTGTGGTTCCCAGTCAATGGAAGCTGCAGGGGGTGGAGTTTGGAGAGGGGGCAGCCTGTAGAGCCCCTTTGCTGCCCCTGTGCAGAGGAGCCAGAGTGGGGACATGCTGCTGCTTCTGGGAGCTGCGCAGGCCACAGCATGCGTGGAGTGGGGAAAGCTCCTGACCCCGTCCCTGGCGGGAGTAAAGGGCCGAATTAAAAGGTCTGATGGGCCAGATGCAGCCCATGGGCTGTAGTTTGCCCACCCCTGGTTTAAACCGTGAAGTTCAGATCTCCCTATACATATTACCTTGGATCCATGAACTCATGAGAAGGCAGGGAAAAAAAGAAAGAAAGAAAGTCTGTCACAGATAGTCATCTAAGACACACACAAAGAGAACACACACATTTAAAACATTCTTGAGTGGGAGTGGTAGTCCCCAGGGTTCCCCACTCTTCTTTCTTTACCTCTTATCAAATCTAATCTCTAGTGAAACCACCATTGCAGAATATAACCACTTTGCAGAGCAATTAGAAGATAACTCAATCCTCTCACATTTAGGTTGTTTCTGTGGGTTGTCCCAACAACTCTCTCTTTGGTGAGGAGGACTGAATGTTCGAGAGGCCATCAACAGGATTTCCTCAGTGAGTCTCCGAAGCACTCTAAATAGCAGTGCAAGTCCATTCCACCCTTCCCCTCGATGTCATTTACAATTTACAGTCCAAACAGCTTTATTTCATACCTATTACTTCCAGGTTATTTATTATTTACTGACCAAACTGGTTTATTGATCCATTTTGAATTCTCAAAGGTGTCCATCTCATGCACTGGGTATAAGTACAACTATTTCACAGTTAAAACAACCATTCAAGCAAAGTCTTAAAACCATAGTCAATTCTCCAGATTCCCAACAAATAACTCATAAATTCTCCTATGACACTTACTTAAACATCTATCTGTCTGCATCAGAAAAATTCTTGCAGAATAAATGAGGCTTTCATCTTGGACTCTGACGAAACAAAATAGAAAATGAAATCCACAGTCGGCAACCCTCCCCTGCCGAAAATGCTCTCCTTGCAGTCCCTTTCTAATTACACAAGAAGGTGTTAGCTTGAGCACCTCAGGTGAGTCTATTTGTTATCATAACACATGGAAATGGAGGCAGTCAATGTAAGCTGCCCACACCCTTCCAGAGACATAGGGCCCTCATACTGCCTGCTGCATGCCACTCAGAAATTGTAAGGTAAGTAGAAAGAAACTGGACTGTCTGGTTAGGATTCTGCTAGGCATGGGGAAATCTCCAAAGCTGCCTAGAGCTGTGTCAGCTATGCATCGCCCCTGTCCCAGTGCAACCCAAGAACCTCTTATTGACAACTGACAAGCGGGTTTCAGGACACGTCACTGACATTCTAGTATCAGAGGGGTAGCCGTGTTAGTCTGGATCTGCAAAAGCGACAAAGAGTCTTGTAGCACCTCATAGACTAACAGATTTTAGGGATCATCAGCTTTCATGCGCTAAGACCCACTTCATCTGATAAAGTGGGTCTTAGCCCACGAAAGCTTATGATCCCTAAAATCTGTTAGTCTATAAGGTGCTACTGACATTCTAGATCACCAAAGAACATCATGTGAAGTCTCAAACAAAGAAACTGCTGTCCCTCTGGTCCTTAATATTGTAGTGAAATGTACGTACAGATACTATTTAAGGAGTTGTGTGTTTATATACTGCAAATAGATCTGATGGTGTCAAATTTGCAGATGAACCGGAGCTCAGCAGTTTCTCTTTGGGGTCTGGTCTTGAAGTTTTTTTGCTGCAATATGGCTGTCTTTAGGTCTGCTATTGTATGTCCAGGGAGGTTGAAGTGTTCTCCCGCTGAGCTCCAGTTCATCTGCAAATTTGACACCATCAGGTCTGGACTAAACAAAGACTGTGAATGGCTCGCCAATTACAAAAGCAGTTTCAACCTCTCTACTTCTAGTCAAATTCCCTGCTTATGCATCTTAGAATTGCATTAGCTCTTTTAGCCAAAGTGTCGTTCTGGGAGTTCATGTTCAGCTGATTATCCACCATGACCCCCAAGTCTTTTTCAGAGTCACTGCTTCCCAGGATAGATTCCCCCTTCCTGTGCGAATGGCCAATAGCCTTTGTTCACAGATATTACATTTAGACATATTACAGTGCATATTGTTTGCAAGATCCTCACAGCAAATTCCCTTTTTGGGGTTAAGTGAGGCAAGAAAGATTCCACCCTGAGATACCTGGCATTTGCTTCAAGATTAATATATAATATACCATTCTGGAAACAATACTCTAAAAGCTTTGCTGATTTTTAACTCAGATCAAAAGAAAAGAGAATGTTCTGACAAGAAAACTTAGGCTTTAATTTCCTATTGTGAAAACAATTATACAAGACAATTTAATATCTTGTGCTGTAATTCCTGTGGAGATATTCTTTTCTTTGTCATGGCTAGAGAACACTCTGCATGTTCTCAATTTATTTCTTTAAATATCAGAAATAATGAGCAATAATCGTAAATCAGCAAGAGTTATACCACCCCAAAAAGGTGCTCCTCCTTATCTGAAAGAATTTTTTTAAAAAAAGAATGATTTTATAGTTAGCACTGATATTGGATTTTCTGGTACTACTTTTGGCTAATTTATATGTTCATCAATAGAAGAAAGGGGAAAATATCTTGTAAGGTTCTTTATTTATTTTAATATTTACAATCCAATACTTTTTCCTACAGATAGAGGGGCCTAATTCTCCATTCGCCTATGTTGGTGTAAATCTGGAATTGACTCCATTCTTATCACTCTAAATTTACCCCAAGGTAACTGAGAAGAAAACTTGTGTCAAAAATGTTTGTCACACAGGAGATTAAAAATATATTATGTTATAAAATTTAGATTGGACTATTACAAGCAAACTTCCATCAAACTGAATCCTAAATTACACTTTAACATTTACTAGGCAGATTGCAGAATTACGGAACCACCTTTTCACAATCCATCCCCAGGGTGAAATAATGATGCACTCAATCAGCATCCAGAGTAAATTAAATAAAATTATAGGCTGATTATTATTTAAATTTGCCTTATACATATCTTTATATAATTACATATTCTGAGAATAAAACCTTCTTGTCATTACAAGCAAGAAATTACAGCATTAACAGTGCTGTGTGAATTACCCAACAGTAAATTACTTTCCCAGCATTAATTTTTGAATTCTGGTTACCATGGAAATTACTGACAAATTAAAATCATGTGTTGCATATTTTCAGAATAAAAACATTTTAAAACTGAATTCCGAAGGCCCCAAATGATGACTCCATCACCCTGTGCAGTATATGTCTCTCCATGTTCTACTCATCACCAGAGTTTCTGAATATTGTATTTATAGTAACAGCTAATTTGCTGTTACAATTAACACCTAAAACAAATGGAGTCAACAACCTTAGTATTCCCTGGTACTTTGTAAGCAGCAGAAGGAGCTGCTGAGCAAGAAATGCCTAAGGTCATTATGTAATGACTATTACTATCAGTGCAGTGTCCCTGTCTGTGCTCCGCCCATTCCCCTGCCACCCACCTCCACTCCACCCCACTCTGCTGAAAGCCCCCCACCTCCCCCAGTGGCAGATTAATGATTTTGCTGCCCCTAGGCCCTGAAATAATTGGCACCCCCGGCCCCATATGAACTTGTTTTAGTTTTTTTACAAATTTGTTTGAATCCACCGACAGCTCCCCATGGCCCCCCTGCAAGCTCACCTCCACTCTTCTTCCTCCCCCAAGAGTGCTGCCACTGCTCAGCTTCTATCCTCTCCCTCCCAAACATGATGCAGGAAACA